>JARHVA010004740.1:720000-785000 GCA_037957365.1 Torreya grandis
TCCACCATCTAATAGTCTCCCACTTGGATATTAATTACTACAACTCCACTGCTTCAACTCTTCCTTGGAATTTTTTTTGAACTTTAACCCTAGCATGTTTCTCATCTTCCTTGTTATCCCTAAAGACCTATTGAAACTAAAAATTATCAAGATTTTCCTTTATGATTGCTTTTGTTATCATATATATAGGATTCTAAATTGTATGGATCTTTCCAACTTTAGTTGAACATCCTCCAAAACTAAATGAATGAAGTGATACCTAAGTTGTATATGTTTAGTTCTTGAGTGGACTACTGAGTTCTTTGATAAATGAATTTCACTATGGATATCACTATATAACCTACAATCTTCCAACTTAGGCCTCAACTCTTCCATGAACCATTACATCCATATCATATCCTTGATATCTTTTGTAGTTGTAACATACTCTGCCTTTGTAGTTGAAAAAGCAATTATCTTCTATAATTTTGAAATCCAAATAACTATTGTATCACCAACAGTGAAAATATAACATGTGGTGCTCCTTCTTCCATATAAATCTCCAACCATGTTTGCATCAACATATCCTTGTAAGTTAATATCTTAACCTTGATAACACAATTATATATTAGTGGTCCCTCTTAATTACCTGAGAATCTAGTTGACTGCATCCCAAAGCTCTTTTCTTGGATTATTCATAAAATTGATAATAACTCCCATTACATGAGCAATATCTGGTCTTGTACACACCATATCATACATTAAACTTCCAACTACTAAAGCATATGTAACTTTAGACATGTAATTAATTTCTTATTACATTTTAGGACATTGTTCCTTACTTAATTTGAAGTGCCCTCCCAAAGGTGTACTTACAGGGTTTGTATGTTACATATTGAACCTGACTAACACATTTTTGATGTACTCTTCTTGAGACAATCTCAGTTTTATATTTTTCCTATCTCTTGTTATTTTCATACTAATGATTTGCTTTACATCACCCAAATCCCTCATTGTAAATTAATTTTATAACTTTATTTTAAGATCAATGTTAGACCTTGAAACAATCATGTCATCTACATATAATAGCAAGATAATATATCTACCATTATCTAATCTCTTGAAATAGACACAGTGGTTGAAATGACATCTACTATAACCTTGTTCTGTTATAAACATGTCAAATCTCAAATACTACTACCTTAGAGCTTTCTTTAGACCATATAAACTCTTATTTAACCTACACATCATTTTCTCCTTACCTTCTAATTTGTATTCATGTGACTACTCCATTTATATTTCCTCCTCCAAATCACCATGAAGGAAAGTAGTCTTCACATCTAACTATTCAATGCGCAAATCTTCTACTACTACCAAACTTAAAATAATTCTTATGGAAGTCATTTTTACAATTGGATAAAATATTTCATCAAATTCAACACCTTTATTTTATTCAAGCCCATTTACAACAAGTCTAGCCTTGTACCTATTTTTGCCTCCATCTTCTTCCTTCAACCTATAAACCCATTTATTATACAATTCTCTTTTACTTGCAGGAAACTAAACCAAATCCCAAGTTTGGTTATGTACCAAGGAGTCTATCTCCTCTTTCGTTCCTTATTCCACTTCATTATAGTTTTTAATTACATTGCTTCTTAATATATTTTTGGCCCACCACCATTTATAAATAATAAATAAAAAATCAAAGGAGAGTATTGTTTATGGAGTCTACTTACTCTATTAGATATTTTAACTACACTTCTAAGAGTTTGAGGTGCTTGTTGTAATTGTTTTGCATTCTAATTTTTTGGCACTTTTGGAATTTCATTTCCTATGATGTCATCAACTAATGGATATTTTGTATTTGTATTTTATTGTTTATTTCCTTGTAACTAATATCTGTACGTAACTTTCTCATTAAAGACACATCTCTACTCTTAATGATTTTGTGATTTTCAAAATCCCAAAAATGATAACCAAATCATTAACTCCATATCTAATAAAATCACATTTCTTGGATTTTTATTCAATCTTGGTTCTATTTTATTTATCGATATAAATGATGTATAACTAAATTTATTTAAAAAGGAATAATCTACCTTTTTACCTATCTATTCTTCCTCTAGAATGCCACCATCCAGAGGACCTAAAATCCCTCTACTTATTAAAGAAATAGTAGTATCTATATCATCTACACAAAACTATAAGGGCAACCCTGAATGCAATCTCATGCTCTTTACATGCTCCATGATTGTCATGTTCATCCTTTTAGACATACCATTTTGTTTTGGTGTTCTTGGAACTATCTTCTCTCTCTAAATCCTATGGTATGAATAGTAATTATAAAACTCCTCACTATAGTATTCACCTCCATTATCTAATCTAACACAATTTAACTTATTTCATATCTCATTCTTAACCAAACCTGTCCATTTCTTAAAAGTATCAAAATTATCATATTTTTTCCATATGCAATAAACCCAAGTTTTTCTAGTTACATCATCAATAAAAGTAACAAAATAAGAAGATCCATCAAGAGATTATACCTGAGCTAGTACCCATACATTTGTATGCACAAGCTCTAAATTTTCATCCTTCTTTATCTTCCCAACTCAAAAAAATATAACTCTCCTCTATTATTTGTACACATAATGCTCACAAAATTCCAAATCTACCTTCTTTAAATCTGTTAACAAATTCTTTGAGTGGATAACTTGCATCCCCTTATCACTTATGTGCCCAAGTCTATGGTGCCATAATTTTTTATTCACTTTTTTAGAAGCTAAAGCAATAGAAGAGTCAAAATTACCAATAGATAAATATAATTTACCTACCTTCCTCTTTTTGATATTACCATTGATTCTTTAGTGACCTTCCATGATTTTTTTATAAATGTAACTATGCAACCCTCACTTCCTAACTGCTTTTCTAAAATTAGATTTCTTCTCAACTCAAGAACATGCCTCACTTATTTTAGAAATCATTTTTTTCCATTCAGTAATTTTATATGTATCTTACCCTTTCCAACAATTTTAAAAGGTTCACTTTCACCCATATAAACTTGTTGAAAATCACCTTGAACATAATCTTGAAAATATTTCCTATGGGGTGTAGCATGAAATGAAGCCCCTGAATCTAACACCCAAGGATCATTAATATTATATAATCAAAGGATTAAATCATCTTGTACCAAATCACTTTCTACATTTTATTTATAATTTTTATCTTGGTATCCATCTCTTTGTTTTCCTTTTCAAAACCAATAATCTTTCTTCAAGTGTCCTTTCTTCCCATAAATCCAGCATACCAACATTCCTCTAGATTTAGATATACCCTTATTAAAATTCTTATGATTCCCTAGGCACTTTCCTCTATCCTTTTGTCTTCCTATATTCTCCATAGTCAAATCATTACTCTATATTTCACATGTGCTTTTTCATTTCATTTCCTCACTAAGAATAATACCAATAACATCATCAAACTTTAAAGTGTTTAAAATAGAAACAAAATTACTCACATCCATGACAAAGCTATTCCATGTTTCTAGCAATGAGAATAGAATCAAAAGATTCCTAACCTCATCATCAAATTTTACTGCTACAGAGCTTAACTAATTTTTGACCATGTTCAATTCATTTAAATGATCAACAACAAAACCACCTTCTAACATCTCCATATTAAATAAACATTTCATAAGAAATACCTTGTTTGAGGCTAAGGGTTTTTCATACTCTCTATCTAATGCCTTTATCAAATTTGATGTTGTCTTTCATTTTGAGATATTTAAGGCCACCAATGCTTCCAAGTACAACCATATTATTCCTAGTGCCCTTCTATCAAGAACCTCCCATTCTTCATCCTTCATATTCACTAACTTCTTTGTTATTCCACTCAATGATAGGAAAATATCCTTCTGATATAGATAGTCCTCCATTTGTGTCTTCCATAGCTTATAGTTTTGTCCACTAAAATTTTTGACCTTAAACTTTCCTTCTTATACCATTTCTCCCACTCAAATTAGGAACCCTCCTTTCCTATGAGTTTATTTGCTAAATAACCTTTAGCACTGATATTAGTTGTTTAGGAATATAGAACATAAAAAAATATTAATAAAATAAAAATAGAATTAAAATGCAAAAAAAAAAATATAAGATAGACATAGATTTAATATGGTTTACCCAATATGGGCTACATCTATATAGAAATAACTAGTTCTTCTCTCTATTTAGTCCACTAAAATGAAGAGATAAAACATAGTACATCCACTGCAATCTCCTCTTTACTCACATATAGCATTCTACCATAATTAAAATTCCCTCATTTTAAAGGAGGGTTACATATGAAGGAAAAAAAGTATCAATATAATTTATACTATTATATCTATGACCTAATAGTGAACAATTTAGATTTACTATGAAATTACAATATTTTATAATGTATTTTTAACAAAATTTTACTTCAAGGGCACTACCCCCAAACCCCCATGGTGACCATAGTGGGGGATCATTCCCCCCCTCCCCACCCCACTCCCATTTCAAGAACTAGACATTATAATAATATCATGCTCCACCATCCAACAAATTTGTGTAATTAATTAATTATATTACCCTATTTTAGTAAAACCTAGTGGGGTTGTTACATTGTGGTATCATAGATAAGGTTCAAACTCTAGGACTTAATGTGTCTGCTAACACAAACTTATTATCTTGTTAATAAGGAAAAATAATGGTACACACTATACTAAGAGGTGAAGGTACCTTAAATACTAATCCTCTGATTGAGCCAAATCATTTCATCATTGAGCAAGCTTCAAAGTTGGATCAAATCCTTGTAACAATGCAAGAAACTAGGGACAAAATCATGGCTTTGGATTAGGAAATACATGTTCATGTAGAGGATAATGTTTAGGAATAAATTGAAGGGAATCCTACTAAGTAGGGAAATAATCAAGAGCATAATCATGAGGAAGTGACACAATATGTAAGAGATCAAATAGTTGTAGATTTGGCACAAGATATGAAGAAGGTGAATCCACCCAAGTTTGATGGAACTATTTTTAGAGATGGAGATAAAGCATGGCTAACATATATAGAGAAATATTTTGAGATTTGAAATTACTCTGAAGTCACCAAAATAGTCTAGGGAGCTTATAAAATTTCTAGTGAAGAACCAAATTGGTGGGAAATTAAGAAGCTTAAGATGAACCTCAACTCTACCACCACCACTTTGGAATAGTTTATGAAATTATTTATGTCATGATGGATTCTATAGCTATATTTCAATAAAAATATAACATATTATTAGAATATTAAGCAATAAGACATTTTTATGAATGAATACTAGGAGTAATTCACGAAGCGTCTAAAATACGTACCTCAATATCAAGTATATGAGAGGTTTAGGATCAAAAAATTCATTATGGGATTAAAACCCTAGATTGTCTTTGAGGTTGATGTGCATGGGTCATCTACCATAGATCAAGTCTTTAATAAGGAAGTAAAATAGGAGAAGAAGATGAAATCCTTTTCCCAAGTCAGAGATATGTTAAAGAAAAAATTTGGAAGTTCTAAAGTGACATTCAAAAAGAATAACTAGAAGTAGAGGAGTGGAGACTCCAAGAGCCAGCTCAAGAGCCATAATGCTAAGTATAATAGTAGATTAGGGAACATGAAACTTAGAATGGTTTTAATGGGTTTTCAAGGGAAATCAATAGTTTGATAGGATAATTCAAAGAACAAGGGTTTTAATTCTAAATAGGGAACATTTTAACATCAGATTCAAATAGATGTTGACAACAATCATGCTAAATTCTAAGATTCACCCATTAAACTACCAGGTATTTTGTTTAATCATCTAGTTTTTATTTTAATTGACATGGGGGATACAAAATATTTTATTGCTCTTATAATTATTAGTAGATTGTTTATAAAAGCAACAATTATGTCAAATTCATAGTCAATATAGTATGGGAATGAGTCAAAGGTTAAAGTTGATAAGTGTCTAGTCAAAGCTAAGATTAGGTTACCTGATTTCACTATAGTAGTAGATTTATATGATGTACCATTAGTGGCATATGATGTGATCCTAGGATTCAAATGGCTTATATATCATAAATATAAGGCTGGATGGTATCTTAAGAAGGTGAGTGTCAAGATGATTTTGTGAATCAAACACAACTTTAGGGTGAGAAAATAGAGTTGAAGTTTAGGTAAATTTATAAAATTCAAATCAAGAAGGCTTAGAGGAAGGATTCCAAGAATTTGTTTTTAAGATAAATAATATGGAATAATCTAAATAATCATCCATCAAGGATTATACTTTTCTAAGGAACTTTCAGGATGTGTTTCTAGAGGAATTTCATATATAACCACTTAAACGTGAGTTTAATTTCTTGATTAACATTATACCTAAATATGAACCACATTTTTAGGATCCATAAAGGATGATAACTACCAAATTGATTTAATTAAAGTCTCAAATTCAAAAAAAAATTATCAAAAGGGTTGATTCAACCAAGTGTGTCACCATGGGGTGCACCTGTAATCTTTATCAAGAAGAAGAATGGTATTATTCACCTATGTATTGATTACATGATGTTAAATAATGCAAAAATCAAGAACATATATCCACTACCTAACATTGATTATCTCTTTAATTAGATGAAAATGGAAACTATATTTTATAATATTTATCTTAGAGCAAGGTATCATCAACTAAGAATCTGAGATGAGGATATTCCTAGAATAGTGTTCAAAACTTGATATGGGAACTATGAGTTCATAGTGTTAGCTTTTAGGTTGACAAATGCTCCAGTGGCATGTATGAATCTTATGAACAATGTGTTAAATGATTATCTAGACCTTTTTATGTTATTTTTTTATAGATGACATCCTCATATATTTTAAGGATGAGGAAGAAAATCTTTAACATCTAGAACTAGTTTTGTAGTGTTAGCAAAAGCATAGATTATATGACAAGTTGTCCAAGTGTGCATTTTTTTAAAAATAAAGTGCAATAATTAGGACATATTATCTCCACATATGGAATTTTAGTGGATCTATAAGAGCCACAATGGAATGGACAACACCTAATAATGTGCATGAGGTAAGGAGTTTCATGGGATTAGTGGCTATTATAGGAAATTTGTTTAAATTTTATCTAAGATAACTAATCTAATTACCTCTCTTTAATAGAAGACTCAAAGTTTTGTTTAGCCAGAAAAGTATGAGAAATCCTTTCAAGATCTAAAAATGAGGCTTACTTCAGCACCAATGCTAAGATTTTACAATCCTAATGATCAATTCTTAGTGATCATGGATGAATCTAGAGATGAAATTGGATGAGTTCTTATGCAATATGGTTCAATTATAACATATAAATCCATAAAACTAAAACCTTATGAGGTGAACTATGCCCCTCATGATCTGTAACTTGCTACAATAGTACATTCATTGTAAGTTTGAAATAATTATTTTTTGGGGAAACCATTTGAGCTCAATAATGATAACATGGGACTTAAGTACATCTTCACCCAATCATACCTAAATGTACATCAGAGAGGTTTGTTAGAATTCTTATCTGATTACAATTTTGATATTAACTATATAAAGGTAAAGGAGAATAAATTTATTGATTCTCTAAGTCATACAAGGTATATAGAAGTTGTGGCTAATATCAGGAGTACATTCTATGATCAGGTGATTAAATTATCACTCATAGATGAATTCTATGATTAGGTCAATAAATAATTGTTAGAGAAAGCTCAAAATCTCAAGTATAGAGGATTTAAATTAGATATTGATAGTCTTTTGAGGTACAATACTAGGATGTGTTTACTTGATAGAGAGAATATGAGGATCATGGTGCTAAAGGAACTGCATAATGCCCCATATTTAGGACATTTGTGTGTAACCAAGATCATGGTTGAGCTAAGGCATCTCTATTTATGGAAAGGAATCAATAAGGATGCAACAAATTTTGTGTCTTTTTGTTTGTAGTGTCAACATGTGAAAGATGAACATGTGTATTTGGTGGGGTTGTTATATCCACATGATATACTAGAATATAAGTGGTAGGTGGTTAGCATGGAGTTTTTCCAAAGGTTATAGAAATATTATGATATGATCTTATTTATAGTTGATATACTAACCAAGGTAGACCACTTCATACTAAGCACCATGATAAATGATGAACCTATGCTTGTGAAGAGATTCATGAAAGAGTTAACCAATTTCATGTATTTCTAGAAAATATCATTTTAGATTGAGATCAAAGAATGCCCTATAAATTTTGGTTAACTTTGACTTTAGTTATAGGTATGCAATTAAATTTCATCATCGCTGATCACTCAAAAATTGATGAACAGACAAAGAGAGTTAACCAGGTTTGAGAAGATATCCTTCATATGTATTGTATGGATACACAATATAAATGATAGGAGTACCTTTTATTTCTTGCATTTGCTTACAAAGGCATTAAATGAAAGGAGGTGTAGAACACAAATTAGTTGGGATAGGTTAGAGGACAAGGTAGTCTTTGGGCTGAGATGCTTATGGAAATGGAATATGAAGTTAGAATAATTAGGTAGAGGTTGGTCAAGGCCAATGATAGATAGAAAAATTATGCTAATATGAAGGGAACATCAAGGCAATTTTTATAGGTGATAAAGTATTTATACAAGTTAAGCCTCATAAAATCTTGATTAAGTTTGGGAAGTCAATGGAAATTTCACCTAGATATGTGAGACCCTTTGAGGTTTTGGAAGTGTTCAATCTTGTAGTGTATAGGCTTACATTACCACTAGCTCTAGCTGTATTACATAATGTCTTCCATGTGTCTTATCTTAAAAATTACGTTGTTGATACTTCACATGTGTTGGATTAGAATACTTTATTAGTTATATATATCAGGATGGTTACAATGGAACCAATTAGAATAATTGACACTCATAAACTTAGTTTATAGAATAGATAAGTGTCATAGTGCAAGGTATAGTGGGACAAACATTCTAAAGATAGTGTCACTTTGGAAGATTATGATGAGTTTTACAATTTTTTTCCACATTTGTTTATTTGATATGTTACTTCATATTATTTTATTTTTTGTTTAATAATGTTTAAAATTCATGACTTATGTTTGAGTAAGTGTTATTAGGATGATGACCAGATTTAGGAGGAAGGATGTCACAACTTGATTTATGTATAAGCCTAAAAATCCATTGCTTTGTAGATTTCATGGTTATTAATTGACTAACTACCATTTAGTTAAGTTTAATTTTATATGTTGATTATGGGTAGTTATATATTGCTTAATTTACATGATTAGTTAACTATGGAGTTAATTATAATTTTATATTATGTATAAGATGATCATCTTAGTTAGTTTATTTCAAAAGTATATTATGGATTTTATATATTTTAGGCTAACTACCTTCATTGTTTTGAGGTGGATGTAGGATAAATACATCCCTCAGAGTGTGATGGAGGGAGGGCATCATCATAGATTGTGGCATATATGGAAGAATTAGGGGATGATAGATGGAAACACTAGAAACCCATGCACACGCCCCAAACATATAATGTTGTGATCAGTTTTGATTAGATAACTTTAATATGTTTTTTATTTCTAATATACTTCTCATGTGACCTTCTTTGTTATTTGACGCTTACACTAATTTGGTTGTGTGATTTCACTTATGATTTTAATACTTATATTGACTTGTATGATGTTATTTATATGTCAAATGAATGAATTTATGTATGTATTATTACAACTTACTGTTGTCTTGGATATAGTTGAGTTTAGTATAATAATGTTTTTTTTATATTCATTGATATAGTAGTAGATGATATTCTATTACTTTGATGCATGTGATTATTAATAACATGATTTTAAGGTTATTATTATTTTAAGTAATAATTGAATGACTTATGTAGAAGTCAATTTCATTATTAAATAATCATTATTATTATTATTATTATTATGTAAATTCAATGTCAATAGTTTCATTGTGTAATGATTTTTAGTAACATCATTATATTGTTTAAATTTTATTATGTCTAAACTTAAAGTGGAGGTTCTTTTTATAGACTTTGTATTAGTTGACATTTTTCATGTAAGTTATAATGTTTAATGACTTTTTTTATAAAATTCAATTACATGGTTTTTAAATAAAGTCTTTGTTATCATGCATATATTTTGATGGGATTACAACTATTATTAGATTATTTAAATCATGAAACATTCAAGATGTTACAGTTTAGTCTATAGTGGGATTGGATTAAAAAATAATTAGGATAATAATTAGAATGTTTTTGGGGATTTTATCATAAAGAAATTATGAAGGAATATTTATTTTTTGTTGGATGTCTATGAGTTATTTTCAATGCATAGACTTAGCCATTCTTTTTTTGGGAAGTTTTGCCGTTTTGGTAAGATGGAAAAGAATAAATGAAAGAGAAAGGAGGCCTAGATGGCATGGTAGGCAAAAAATAATTTGAGCACCTAGGGAGAATCAATCCAAATCCTCAGCATATTAGACTTCTCTTACCAAGTTGTTATTGTATTATAGTTCATATATCATGAGGAATTTTTGATAATATGGTAAATATGTATTTAAGGGTTTTAGTTGTTTCATTTCTATGAAATTAAGATAAGAGATAAATGCTTAGCCCTGGGGATGGCTTGACCATCCATAGAGCTAAGCATATAGCCTTGAGATCTTGGGTTGAATGACCTTTTTTAAACTCTTTGTTATGCTTATATAGACTAATGGGTTCTATTATGGAAAAATTTTGAACACTTAGTTAACACAAATTTGATGTTATCATGTTGGCTTACAAACTAAATCCTAGATTTTGTAATGAACAATAAATTGAGTAAATCTTGTATGGGATGACAGTATTCTATGTTTTGTGAAAATTTTAAACTTATAAAAAGTATATAAAAAGGGATTCTATTTAATTTTAAAAAAACCTTAAGTAAAAATTAAAGGGTTAATATTTTTTATTAATAGACTATACATTATGAATTTGTTTTGTGTATATTATAGTAAAATATTTAAAGACTCTGGACTTATGTTTGATAAACATATATACCAATCGAGTTAACTACACAACTATAAGTTAGGTTTACCTATGATAATGTGAAAGGAATACAATCAATTTTATAATTGTAGATGAATATATATTATTCAAAATATACCACATTAGTTCTAAAAATTTCCTCATAGAGCTAGAATAAAACAAGGTGGATTCAATTTATTTTTAAGACTTATTAAATTATATAATATATAGGGGTATATTCATATTCTAAATAGTTTGTGTAGTATGAATATATCAATGTATATACATGTAATTTATAATCTAGCTTTAATTCTTCCAATTATATATATATATATATATATATATATATATTAGGCCTTGAAATGATCCTTATTAAACATTTAATGTGAATGCATAATTATCTTTAGTTTTAATTCTGCATTTTAGTATGAATAATGCAATAAGGGTTATAGTTATGGTATAACAACTAGGTTTGGTTTAATTTTTGATTTAAGGAAATTTACCAAAAAAATTAACTAGATTGTATAGATATATAGGGGTATATGATTACAATCTACATGACTTAATCAATTTATTCAATAGCCTAAGTGTACGCCTACACCAATGTATATAAATACACCTAGTATGTTTATCTTATCAGTTTTTGTAAATGCTATATTGTTTTTTGAACCATACAAAAATTAGATTTAGTGGAAGTTGGGTGTATAAAACCATATTAACATATAGACTAATGTCATAATTAATCAATAATATAATAGATGCCTGAGGATATATAAGATTGTATGCTTGTGTGTGTGTGTGTGTGTGTGTGTGTGTGTGTGTGTGTGTGTGTGTGTGTGTGTGTGTGTGTGTGTGAGAGAGAGAGAGAGAGATGCACCATTTTAGATATAGTCATCTCAATTTGTTTCTAAGTGAATACTATATATGCATGTATTTTGAATGGATTGGTAATTAATCTTAGTTGGAAAATGTGATATTCAATATTAGTTGATTATGGAAAATAACCAAACCATTATATACATTGATATAGATGATTTTTATATGAATATGTAATTTTAAGTATTCAATGATGGTTTGTGCTTTTAAGTACTTCAATGATGGTATGTTGGATATTTTCAAAACTGAATCATTTTAGTTATCTTATGTTTATATTTAAAAGGATAATTATTGCATAGATATGCAATTGTAATTATACACAATGCTCATGAGAATTATGGATATATTACTTGTCCATTTAGAGTATAACTTTAGAAATGCATATATTGTTTGATGGTTATATTATGCTATTGATATAGAAAAATATTATGGGTGCTTTGTTATGTGTTTAATGTTTTGATGAAAGATTAAATATAAAATATTAAATACATATCATATTATGTTGTTATATGATTATAATATTTTTATATTTATGAAATATATTAAAAAAAATTTAACAATGTTATGTTACATGGATGAAATAACATTAGGAGTTACATATTGATATTCAATAACTTGATGTCTTGATAGGTTTTTTTATCCAGATGGTACAATTCTATTGAGGACCATTTATGAAACATATTTATTATTATATAATATTAGATGATTTATGATTCATTTCATTACATTTGATGGATTAAATGTATGTAATTGATATTTCCATGTTTAGCACACTTTAAATCTACTACTAGGGAATATTCTCTATGAATATATTGGATTTTATATTATTGTATATATAACCAAATCTTGAATTAATGACCATAAATAAGTAATGTGATGGATTTTACTCACTTAATTAGTGCCATTAATGTGTATATATGGTGTAATATAACTGAGTGTTGTGTATGAAATTGACTGATCCTAGAGATCAATAATTATATGAAAATTTTGTCCAAATTAAGGTTTATAGTTAAAAATTATAATTTCATGTGTTTGATAAAGTTTAGAGTTTTTTAAATATCATGTTATAATGGATTTATTTATCGTATACATCATGTATTATCTATCTTATAGCACACAGGTTCTATTTTGTCACTCTAGATTATCACACCATCGTTATCTACCCATTTGTGAAGGGAGGGCCATTCCCTTGTTGGGAAATAGTTTGGGGGATCAATGGTCCATGGTTGGTGTGTAAAATTAATTATATTATTCTCTCCCTCTCCCTCCCCATAATACTACTATATAAGATACTACACTTGAGATTACTTTTGAATACTTTTAGTTTGTTAAGACTCATACTCTGTGGAACTTTATGTTATTATTTATTAATACTGAGACATTTATTAATGCTAAAATTGTACTTTTTATTCATATGTAAATTATACAAGAGGATATAATGTTGTATCATCCATGGATAAATTTGTAATATTAATTAATGAATTAATACAATCTTTATTTGTATATTTAAGATTTTACCTATTCTTTATATTATCATTATGGTGAATCACTAGCTAAATGGATTAGCTACAAACATTTATAAGGTTAACTAAAATAATATATATATTTATACATCACTTTTGTAGGTTTCATTATGGTGAAATTTTTTAGTTAAATTAGTTTAATTAATATTATTTTGTTTTACCCTATTCTAGTAAAACCTAGTATGGTTGTTACACATTCTAAGCAAATGGGTGTACAGTTTTACCTAAGAAAGGGCATGAAGGGTGTTTTACTAATACCTAAGCTATTATACAACAATATATATGTATTTTAATTTTTACATACCTCATGGTATATTAGAAACACCTAGGTTTTGTTCTTAAACCATAGGAAGACTTCAATTATTTGTTCATGTAGTGAACCAATAAGTAATTAGTCCTAAAAAGTTACCCTCAACATACCTTAGAGATGAGATACTCTTCATACCAAAATGGTGAAATCATTTATATTTTGTTTTTTTCTATCCATGTTCATTATTTATGATCATGATCAATATATATTTGATCTTTAAAAATAAATAGACCTTACCTAGTTACACCTTTTAACATTGGCATGATAGATTTTTTGTCAGCCAAAAGTGTAGTAATTTTTTATTTGATGAAGTAAAATATAGGTTTTATAGGGACCTAAAACCATTAGGGTGAATTAAAAAAGTATAATTAAGCCATAAATAGGGCCAAGGAGACAAAAAACAAAAAGATACAGTATTATAATGAGAGCAAAAAATAAGAAACTAGAAAAGATTTACGAGGAAAGTCCCTCCTTTGGGTCTTCAACATCTGTAGGGTCCTTCATTGAAATTATCTATTTTTCCTTAGAAACCTTTACTTGAGTGTGGTTCCTAGGGCCTTCAATAGGTTCACTGAGGAAGATCATATGGGGATGCTTTTTCCTTTTCACCTACATGGGGGACTACTTAGGGGGGAGCCTTGAGGGGGAATCTTAAAACCTTAGGTGATTTAAAGGAAGGAGACTAAGTGAGTTGGGTGGATTGAACAAAAAATTAGATTGTGGGTTCAACATATCTTTGTAATGAGTTCCAACCTTGAATGAGTTTGGCAAGGCCCATCCCTTCTTATTTAGCCTTAGAATTAAAGTTTTCTAGATGTAATTTTTTCCTTTCCATCTCATTAGTCACAATGGCTTTCCCTTTTTGGGTTATCTCCACTAGGTTATCCACTTCAAGTGAGATAGGTTTTAGTTTGGAGAATAAATAGTTTAAGGTGGAGGTCATTAGGGGGAATTTGATTACCTATCTTAGGGGGGTACAATCAAAGGGCTGGTGGGATCCTCCATTGGGAAGTCCTCCTAGAAATTCTACCCAAAGGAGGAACCCCTATGGGGAACCTCCCAATTATAAAGGGATTTTACATGATTGACCATAAGGAGAATAAAACCTTGGTGGAGGATGGGATTGGTTTCATTCACTTGATGTAGTAAGATGATGTTCTCGAGGGACTTTTTTAAAAAGTAAGATAAACTAATTTTGTAACTAATAAAATGATCAAGCAGAAAAAATTGGTGGGAAAATATAAGAGTATATTTACTTTTGAGTGTCATGTAACACATGATTTGAATATAAATGTTGGGCCAATACCATGGGATATTATCCCATGAAAATCCTTTTATATTCATCTACACAAAGCCAGTCATCCTAAAAAAACATTATAGTGACTCTTATTTTTTATTGATCTTTGAATGCCTTGGTTCCTACACATGACATACCAATTTATTCATCGATAAACTCCTCTAAAACATTGATAATGATTCCATGGATGGTCAATTTTTTGCTTATTCCAATCCACAACAAAATCTCAAGCAATCTTAGCATTGTGCTCTTTGACTCAATCCATGAACTCAATCAGTCCCCCTTTTTGAGCTTCTTACAAAAAAAATTCTATTCACAGAAATCCTTATAGGAAATCGATTATAATCTATCCCTATTACCACTCATGGATACTGTGTGTGCAGAGTTGAAGTGAGTAGAATGAAGTTTTTGGATGAGGTGGAATCAAAAAGAGCAAGAATAGTTTGGGAATCCTATCAAAGGCTCATTAAAATAATTAAGTCCCCTCTTTTTAGAATAATTATGGATCAAATTAATTAAGATCCACCCCTTCAAGATGAGGTCATACACGTGTGGAAAAATGATGTTTTTAACTTGCATCAGTACCTTCAGCTCATATGGCATTAAAGATGTTGGTAGGGATGCTGCTTGTATCATAATTTTAATATTTACTATATTTTGGGTTTAAAAGTATTTATTGGACTCAAAATATGAAATAATTAATGGTGTTCATACTTAATTTTTTTCTATCAATGTTACACATTATGCTTGTCATAATGAATGGATTAATGATCATTCTTTCACAATGTTTGATTCTTCTCACATTAATTGAGAATATTACTATATATATATATATATATATGACTATAAAAATCAAGATGAATGATATAATAAAAAATTATACAGTGAATAACATATCAAGTACACCATGAAAGATAAGGGGACTAGGTAATAAAGTAAGGAACATGTGGACTGGGAGGATTTTTCAAAAAAAATACTTTGAGTGGGAAAATGGGGATGGTGATGGAGATGGATCTGGATCTAGAAAGCAAGCACAAGTCCCACATATAAAGGTTTTTAATTTAGTCATATTCAATAGCTCACAGGCCTCACTTAACCCATAATCAATCTAATTTTTCTCACCACCTAGAGAAAGACCCAAAGAAATAACACCCAATAAGATGTGGGCTCAAAAACTCAAGGGAAATATTATAAATAAGATGAAATACATCTTGATTAGGTACTCTTAATATCTAAGTTAGATAATAATTTCAATATTTAAGTGCCTAATTCTCTTATCCATAATACTTTAACTGTAATGGCGGATGTTTTAATCAATAAGTTTATGGGTGAAAGACCTAATATAGTTGTATTTAGACAATGGGTGAAAAAAATCATCACCCAAGGGTAATTTTAAAATCTTAACCATTAATAAAATTTTTTTTAATCAATTCAATAATGAGTAAGATTGTGCATGTATTCTGGTTGGGTGGCCTTGGTTTTTAGGTAAATTAGGGCTATTCCTAAAGAAATGGAAACTGGGTTTCAATATTTATAAAGAGGATATTAACATGATGCCTATATGGGTTAGATTTATAAATTGACATGAGATTTTTGGTAAAAAGATCTGATGATTAGTATTTTCAAAACTTTGGGTTAATAACATTTGATGCTACCACCAAATCCCAAACTAGAATAATTCATGCAAGATTTTGTGTCAATTATTTTACTAATCAGGAGATCCCCAAGATAATGTTTCTTAGTTTATCCATAGAAGAATGGACACAATGCATTTAATATGAATATTCTATCCTCATATATGTAAAATTTTATGGCCATGGAAATATATTTTATATAGAGACAAGAAAGGTTCAAAATGATGGAAGAAATAATCATCAGCCATGGACCAAAAATCAAAGTCAATTGGGAAAAAATCAAGAACTATTAAATACCTCATTGATATAGGTATAAAATATAAATTTGGAAAGGATGTTTGATTCTAGTATTGATAGGAAAAAATATAATTTTGAGGATGATAGTAAGAGCAAGTATAAGAGTATATGAGAAAAGGTTTACGCATTAGATCTAAATGAGAATAAAATAATAGTGGTATCCACTGATAATAAATATCTCGATGATAATTCTTCAACCCTATAATAGGAAAAAGAGAGAACCTAGAAATAATTTAAGCTTCTTCCTCTCCTATCTCAAAAATAATATGTCAAGGAAGGGTGTTCATAGATGGTGATAGACTAAAACATATCAGATGCTCAAGGGAAAATATGTCAGGAAATATGAATAAGATTTCCTCTTATAAAGAGGATTTTAGCTATAATATATATTAATGGAAAAAGACTCAATATTCTTCCCTTGAAGGCATGGAATAATTATATTTTAATGAAAAAAAGTTTTTTCCATGCTCAATAGAGGAATTTGTTGGAAAGGTGACCTATCCATAATTTAAATGAAGAAGATAAGGCAGACAAACTTCTAATGTTATTACTAGATCAAGAAGTAGATTTGTTGATGTGATGGAAATAAAAATGAAATGTATAACTTATCAAAGGGGGATCAATAATAATAAAATGAATAAGTATATTTTATATGGTCTACAAAAAATGTTGATGTAAGTAACCTGAACTAAATACTAGTTTTATTAATATCTCAAGATAGAATATTAAGGGTTTAAATAGCAAAAGTAAGCATAGAACCTTAAAGGATTTAAGAAATGATTTTAGGCCTGGTATTTTGATCTTGAAAGAAATAAAAATGGATGAAGATGTGCTAGATAATATTAATAAAATGATTTATAAAGACTCATTTGTTTTAGGGATTATCTCTTTAGGAGACTAAGGGGGTTTATCCCTTTTTTGGCTAGATAAAGAGGTTAATGGTGAGACCATTTTAAAAATCTCCTCTTATTTGTCCATGATTTTTAATAATAATAATGATGGATCAATGTAGAAAATTTATAATTTTTACACTCCTAACACTCATGTTGGATGCCATAAGATGTGGCAATATCTCTCTAAATTTAGACATAATTGTGGGAATTTAGGGTTTATGGTTGCATGTGACTTTAATATTCCACTTAATCTTATTGAAAAAAGAGGCAATCAAGTCCTTTCTGATAGCATAAATTACTTGCCTAATTTTATCGATACTCAAAGGTTGTTTGATATTGAAATGAGAGGTTCTCCCTTCACTCGATCCAATAGAATAATTAAGGAAAGTATGATTTAAGTAAGGTTGGATTGATTTTTTAGTTCATTAGCCTAGTTATCTTCTCAAAAAATTATCTCTCCTCTCTTCCAAGAATATGTTTAGACCATAATAATTTATTTCTAAATTTGGAATCCATAAAAAAAAATGGACAAGATAAATTTTAGATTCAAACACATGTGGTTCCAACATCTAAACTTTAGAAACAAATTAAGTGTTGGCAAGAGGAATTTTAGGGATCGACCATGTATATTTTGGTAAAAAAACTTAACAAATTTAAGAAGTAGATTATATTATGGAAACAAACTTACATTTGGAAATAGGGTTTATCAAATGAACATTATTATAAAATATTTGGCTCAAATATAATATTTGATGGCTGAACATGGATAAGATTAGAGAATTCTTATGTGGAAAAATATCTTATTGAATATTAAAACATTATAGCTAAAGATGAAACATTTTGGAGACTTAAATCAAGAGCTATCTAGTTGAAGGGAGTTCAAAACACTAGATTATTTCATATGACAACAATCAAACATATAACCCATAATAATATTTATGAAATTTCATTTGAAGGAGGTCACAAAAGTTCTAATACCTTAATCATTAAGAGTGAGTTCGTCCATTTATTTAATAATTTATCTTATGATATTGATAACAACATTAAGAAATTCTTGCATAACATATCAATGTTAATTTATCAAGAGGATAACTCAGAGATTCTTAAACTAGTTTACATGGGTGAAATTGAAAGTTCTATCTTTTTAATAAACAAAGAGAAATCCCTTAGCCTAGATGGGTTCCCCATGGATTTATATCATCATTTTTTGGATATAATCACATCAAATTTGCTAGCTATAGTTAATGATTTCTTGTCCATAGGTAATCTTATAATATAATTCATTAATAATCTCTTAGTGATAAATTCTTAAGAAATATGGGGCCTCTCATTTCAAATATTTTAGATCCATTAGCCTTTGTAATACTATTTATAAAATTTTCACAATAATTCTAGTGTTAAGGATTTAACCTTTGATGGAGAAGATTAATTATAAACATCAAGGAGACTTTGTGATGGGAAGGCAAATCTAAGATGGTATCATTATGGTTCATGAAACTTTACACTCTATAGAGAAAGTAAATAAATTATCCATGGCCATTAAGTTTGACATGAATAAGGCCTTTGATAGATTGGATTGGCGATTCTTAGACATGGTTTTATGTAAATTTAGATTGCATATTCATCTCAAAAGCTTGATTCAAATATATATTTATATAAATATGTTCTCAGTCCTTGTTAATTGTTTTATTTAGGGATACTTTGGGAGTAAAAGGGAAATTAGGCAGGGTGATCCATTCTCACCCTTCCTTTTCATTATCATGGCTAAATCCTTTAGCAAGTCTTCATCGACGGTAGTTACTCAAATGAATATTGAAAGGTTTAAAACTAGATTCAATATTTGATCCTTCTTCTCATCAATAATTTGTTGATGACATGATGTTACTTAATGAATCCTCAGTCAAGAAAGTTAAGGATTTAATTTTGTTTCTAATTAAATATGAAAATTCTTCTAAGAAAATGATAAATTTTGACAATAGTCATATATTATTATTTAATAATACTTTAGTGAGATAGAAAAAGATTACTATAATCTTGGGATTTTGAATTTAAAATATCCCTTATTGATACCTAGGTATTCCTTTATTCATGGATCAATTACCCATTCATTCTTGAAACCCCTTACTTAACATATTTTAGAATAAATTAGTGGGATAAAAAGGAGATTTTTTATCTCAAGTATGGAATCTTACAATTATCAAAAGCACTTTAAAGAGTGTCCTAATTTACTTTATGCCAATGTTTAACATTCAAAGAATCATAATAGACCAGATTTAAAAGATTCAAAAAAGATTCATTTGGTCAGGTTAGAAGATTAGAATAGAATTCATTTGGTAGCCTGGGACAAAGTATATATTCCAATAAAGTTTGGAGATTTGGGTCTAATAAGGCTAAAAGGTATGAATAAATATTTAATATATAAACTTGGATGGAGATTCATCAATGAGACAAATCATTGGACCTTGATTTAAAATACAAATACAATGAGGCTAGAGAAAGTCCATATTTCTAATGGAAGATTAGTTCCTTAGAGGATCTAATTTTTGGAATTATATTATTGGCAACATATAACTCATCATTAAAGGAAAAAAATGGGAGATAAAAAATGGGTAAAATACTATATTTTTGTAGGATACTTGGATTTTAGATCACCCTCTCAATGATTTGGAGCCTTGGCATCAAATTGGATAAATAATCTAGAATAACTTCAGGACTAAAGTTTTTGGTTATATTCAAGTATTTGATAGGAGTGAATATTGGGTAGAGATTCAAATTAATAATTTAAATCCTAAATATTTGAAAATTGTCATGGATCTAAACTTTCTCCTCAAGGGATATCATCTTCCCAACCTTCATATTGAAAATAAACTCATTTGGGCCAAATTAATTGAATGTAACTATAATGTAAAATCTAGTTATGACTTATTGTTAGATATTATTGATGATGGATTTCCTTCAGATAAGGTTTAGTCAAAATAAATTATACCCAAAGTGAATATTTATCTTTGTTTCATTATTTAGATTAAAATACTCACAATGAATAATCTCAAAAAATGAGGACTTATGGTTGTCAATAGATGTCCTCTTTGTGAAAAAGAATAAGAATAGGTATGCCATTTAATTCTAGATTGTTCTTTTAATTTCAAGGTATGGTGTACTATTATGTCTACTTTTTAGATGGTTTGGGTCCACCCTTATTCATTGATTTAGATGTGTCATTGTTGGAAATCTTCCTTTAAAAGTGAATCTCTAAAGAAATTATGGAGTTGGGATTTACCCCATACGCTATGGATTTTATGGAAAGAATGTAATCACAAAATATTTTAGGATTGCAAAATTTCTAGTATAAGAATATCTCTTAGGATTATAAATTTACTAATTGATAATTTTAAATCCTATGATGACTATAATAAATTCATGTTTAAAGGACAATAATCATCTATAGCTAAGAATTGGGATTTAGAACTGAAAGGTTCTTCTATGATTGATCATAAAATAGAGCCAAGAAGGACTATGGTTTAGTACATACCCTATATGGGCTGGGTCAAGTTTAATTTTAATGGTGCCTCAAAAGTAAATATAGGAAGAGTTGGTAAAGGAGGCATTTTTAGAGATTTTAAGGGTAATTCAATGGTAGCCTTTATAAGGAGTATGGGGGTAAAACTAGCCATTGGGGAAAAGATCAAACTTATCTATAGGTCTTAAAACTATAAAAAGAGCTAGGGGTAAATTTATTAGCACTAGAAGGAGACTCTCTTAATATCATCAACTACCTATTAAATAATAATTCAACAAACTGGAGTATAAATAACATTATGGATGAGGCCTTAGGAATCATCAATTCCTTATATGAAGCTAAAATCTAACATAATATAGATAAAGGAATCAATTAGTGGATTGGTTTTCTAATTTGGGGTAGATTCTAATGACTTCAAAAAATGGAGATCGAAAGAGGAGATGACATATGCCATCATTCAAAGAATTAATCAAAAAGATCATAGACATGTTCTCAAAGAAGAAGTCTTATAGATGTTGTTTTTTGAAGGTCATATCCTATTAAATTTTACATGAAACTTGTCTTAATTACTTTCATTCCATAATTGAGTTTCTTAGCTATGTTTCTTAAGGAGAGAAGAAATAGACAGGCTAATAGAAATGTTTCTTCAAAAAAATTCTTATCAGCATGACATGTCCATTTAGATTCATGATTCATATTTAATCATTGCTAAAAGTGGATGAAACTATGATGGAATGGTGGCCTGTAGGTAAACTCATGAAAATTAGTTGTGTTGAGTTCATCATGATCAAACATCTTACATGGATAATTATCCATCCCCCTAGCATAGATCTATATTTAATTGAATCAATGTGGCCTTTTTGTCATTTATTAATCATAACTCAATGATAATTTGGGAGCAAATAAAATGGGATGATATCTTTGTATATTGAAACCATCCTCAGTGAATAAATTTTCAATAGACCTAAAGCTTTGGGAGATACTCAAGGCTTGGGGACTTAGAAACTTTTTTCAAAAAATCAAGGGATACAACCCCCATGTCTCAAGGAAATGTTTTAAAAGATGGATTAATAAATCTATCAAAACTTAAGAGATCCAACTTGAGTTTACAAAGGAGTTTATAGGCCATGTTACAGGCATGAAGACTTATGGAAGAAATTTTCATGTTGTTTATCTTAGTTGTCCCTATTTTGATTTGGTTATGACCCAACCTTTGTTTTGTTTTTGTTCTATTGAACAAAAATATCTTATTCTATATGGTCCTTACGGATTGGAGTGTAGATTTTTTTATATAAAGGTAGATTCCCTTTCAAAAATCTCCTTTTTACCATTAATATAAAAATAAATAATATAGTAAAGAGGAAAATGAGATAACTAATATATAAATTGAAAAACCAATTCATCCACTATAGTCTTCTTTTCATTAAGTAGGAGAAAAATAACTTACTAATAATGAATATATTCTATCTATTAAATTCTCACATGGATTAAAATTTAAAAATTAAATAATTATTTCACCTTATTTACCTTTTAAATTTTCTATTTCACTACATCACATTAACCAATATAAGTTACAAAAACATAAACCTTGCATATGAATAACAAATGATACAAGTCAATGGTAAATCCTTCTCTTTCTCTAAAAAGGATAGATGACATACGTGCACATGATATTCCAAAATATCCTATAAACTTATTCAACACTATTAAATTTTTTGATAATCTCTCTCCTCCCTTGGAAGTAATGAATAATGATATAATTTTATCTCCCTTTGTTGAAATAATATAAAATGCAAATTAATTTGAATCATAAACTCAAAGTGACATTAATGCTTTAGATTTACAATTTAATGACAATTAAATATTATTCCATGATTTTAAATATACTAATCCTCTACCATGGAATGAAAATATCATGATAATACTCCTTATAATTAACCTTTTCACTCTCCTTGGTCAATAAAATCTAATTAAAAGTAATATACTGATTTTACTTCTATAAAACGTCAAAAAAATAATCTATGGAATGATCCCCATGTTTTTACTAATTTTATTTTATAATTCAATCTTTATCTATGTAATAACATTCATCATGATCATTTCATACCAATTTTTACAATATATGGTCAATTAAAACCCATGAGTAATCCTTTTCAATCCTCTACTCTTCCTACTAGTCATAATGTATGCATGAATCATGATATTGGTGATCTCAAAAAGTAAGTTCTTGGTCATAATTTAGAAAGTAGATCATTTGTCACTAATATCAAATATAATTTTAATTTTAGACAACCCATTACATGAGTTATATATGAGTATCCATATTGAAAATATTTAATTATGCCTACACTATACTTGTTATATGGTTGTGGAGATCCTTATACTCATTTGACTCAATATACCATTTATTTTAGAGAATGTGCCAATTATGGATGTATTCTATCAAAATGTTTCCATATAGTTCTCATAAGAGATGCTACATATTAATTTTATAGTTCACGCAATGGCTCATGATCTCACTTTAAAAAGTTAGAAGAAGAATTCCTATCCAATTATCATAATAACAAGGTACCTAAGCTTACATTGAAACATACACAATATTTACAAAAAGGTCATGACAAGATTATTAAATATTGAATCTTATGGTTAAAAAATACTTTGTACTATTTAACCTATCAACCCTAAACCTTAGAAAAGAAATTTATCTTTAGCTATGGGTATTTTACCTAATTTCAAATAAATAGCCATAAATAATCTTTACATCTATTTTTATAAATTATGCATGGATATGTTCAAATATGTATGTGACTAAAATTCTATAACAATATTATAGTCAAACATGTAGGAATTTATCATTGAAAAGGCAAAGTTAGATTATAAATTTACAAGAAAAAATCTAGTTAGAGTAATTAATAATCTAGATGAGTAAATTAAAATAAATAAAATAAAGGAAGAATAAGTTAAAGTAATATATAAAGGAAAGGAACAATTTTACAAAACATTGCTTAGAGAAAATAACCCTAATTTTAGTAAAAGGCCATCAATTTCATTTAACAGATTCAAATGTATGAAATAAATTAAGATAAATATACAACCTATCCTACTTAGTAAATCCAATATTAGAGAAGGTAATAAAATAACATTTATTATGATACATTATATATTAGAATCCTAACTAAAGGAGATGGTTCGAAATCCTCTAGGTAAATAATATCATGTAATAACCCTATCTAGGTCTTCTATAACATCAAATGAAATCTAATCTAGTCATATCAAAGTTTATAATACAAGGGGATATTTTTCTTAAGGGGTCATGCTAGGAAAATGGGGGTCTATATCACCTAAGGTGGAAGATGGAAAGCCGATAAAAATATACATATAAACTAAGTTTATGTGTAGAGGTAATCTAAATAATGAGTTATACATTCAAACCTATTAATTTATGCAATATCTATCTATCTATCTATCAAATGAAATAATAAAAGTTAAAAATAATTACCTTTAGATGAACCTATCGAGTCTCAATATCTCCCTTAAACAATGGTGATTTGAAAGATATTGTTTTGTATTTGTAAGGATAACATTATATTTGAAACAGTCTCTAGGATAAAAGATTTATACTTACATCTAAGACATCCCACATGACAAGTTATTTATTCTCTAAGGCATACCCTAAGTAATAGCTCCTTCAAATGCAACTATAGTATAATTGTGAGCTATAATAATTTAAAAATGAATGTTCATCTCTATTAGATTAAAGTGAATATTTTATTCATTTCAATGGATAGGTCCTAATCCTTCATAAATTGTAACTAACTAGGTCATCCTAACACAACTTATATTTTAAAAAGTTAATATTCAGCTTCAAACTAGGTCGACCTATGCTGACCTAGTTGTGTAGTGTGGGCCATAACTGTCACAACTAGGTCGACCATGGTTGACCTAGTAGTAAAAATTGGTTTTTGCTTAGTTAGGAGATATTGAGAGGAGAGTTTCCTATGCAGTTGGATAAGTGGGATTTGTATAAAAAAATTAAGATAGATCTAAAACTTATTTAACTTAGTATAATACAAGATCATATAAGGTAATAAACTAATTCATTGCAATACAAGTTTATATCAAGATCATGAAAAAATTGAATCTACTAAACAACCATGGGATCTATTACTACCAAAAACTAAAAGACAGGTTTCTAAAGCCTCTAGGAAAATAATACTATGAAATAACCCTAGCTAAGTCTACATACATGAAATAAAACTAATATAATGCTCATTAAATCTTGTGGCACAAAATTGGTTAACAATAACAGCACAAAAAAAGCAAATAAAATTCTACTCAAGCTAGGGTTCATTTTAGTAGGTCATATTAAAAAATACATAGAGGTCTCGAGGTGAATCATTTTGGGAGGTATATTTTTGTATTGGAGAATCATATGATGCCACATTGTGAATCATATAGGGCTTGTCAAGTTTGTTGCAAGGATATAGATGGAGGATGGTAAACATAGTCAAATGCCCAAGAAATGTAGATAAATGATGACATAGTGCTAATGAATGATGGTAATACATAGGTGAATGATAACATAACACATGTGAACACTATAATTATGCATATGAATGATAACAGGATGGGGGACAAATGATAGTGCTACACAGATGAATGTTGACATGATGCTAATGAATGTTGGTAGAATATACATGCATGGTGGCATGCTACAGATGTTCACCATTAATTCCTAAACAATGCCCTTAAAATGTAGATGAGCATTAACATGATGCAAATAGGAATTTATATAATACAAATTAGGTACATGCTAACATCATGTAAGTACCTCATGGCATGGTATAGGTGATCATTAGTGTCTTATAGATGAACACATGTACAACCCAAATGAATGTTGGCATAGTGTGGGTGGATGTTAACACTATGTAAATGAGCATTTGTGTAATACTAGTTATTTTTTGTATATCATCAAAATTCACCTATATAGTATTGGTACTCATCTACATCATGCACTTAGTTATTTGTTAGCATGATGCTGGTAGTTTATGGGTGGATATCTATGATCTAAAAGCAAACATTAACAAACTAATAATGTCCACAGGTAGGCTATAGGATTCTACCCATAGACTACCAGTATCTACCTATAAGTTGCAGCCATCCACCCATAAACTACCATTATCCATTCATAGACTACTGGCATCTACATATAGACTATTAACATCCACCTACAACTTGCCAATGTTTGCCTATAGTCTACTATCATCCATCCATTACCCATCATCATCCACCCATAAGTAGCTTGTTGTCATCCACCTGTACCCTATCTTCACTGACCTGCATGATATAATCAGGTGCTAGTAGATGGTATATGGTGATTTCATCTAGATTGAATTTTGAGGTAATGATGAATTAAATTTATATGATAAATTTATATTTAAATGTAGGTGAACCTTTCCTCAAATTTAAATTTGACCCTAATAATTTAGGTGATCCTACCCTTTGGACCATTCCAAAAAATTGATAAATTCTAACTTTGAAAAATGGAATATTCATACATTAATAAAGATTCACCACTAAAAAAGACCTTGACTCAAGCCAATGTATGTATATTATAATCTAGGATATATACATTTAAACTATTACTTGTAATAATATCTACATACCAAATTAAATAACAAAGGTAGAGATACTTACCTTCAAATTGAAATCATTGAGTCTCAATCTATCCCTTAGCTAGTGGTGCTTTATAAGAGGTTATTATGGATTATAAGGATCATAAGGACAAATTAGATCTAGGCTAAAATAACCTCTTATTCATCCAATACTTCCATAAGATGAACTATCTACTTCTCTAAAGTAAGACCCTAAGTAATAAACTTCTAAAATGATAGAATATGGAAAATTATGAATTGTAATGATGAGAAAATGAATGTTCCTCTCTATTAGATTGAAATGGGGTTTGTATTTATATAAATGGATAAGACTTAATTCTTCCAAAATTTAATTTTACAAGAATGACTAGAGTGATCCCATTAGTTGGAAAAAGTTACCATTAGGCCTCAAACTAAGTCAGTTGAGTTGACTTAGTTTATTAATGTGTGTTTAATTAATTTTTAGCAAGATCAACGTAGATGAATTAGTATAAAAAGGGGGTATTTAATTAATTAGGGGTCATTTAAAGGATAAATACTTAAAGAAATATGTAAATAGGTTTTGGATTTTTTGGGGAGTTAGATAAGTGGGATTTGTGATGGGTTTAGGTAATGATAGAGTTGAATAATAATCTTTTGAATCAGCAATGGTCTACCCACCACTTTCTTGGTGTACCTTTTAAGGTGTGCACTCAAATAGATTGAAACTCGACAAGTTTCTATAAGAGAGAAATAATTATTAATTTATAAAGTTTAAAAATATTGTGTGTACACATATGCCCCTCTCAAAGGTCATCATGTGTCACATAGTTATAACATGGGATGGTTTTTCAATAAATAACATAGTAACACACAATGTTGAGCTAAAAAATTGTAGTATAAATCATAAAATAAAGGAAAGTAAGTAATTTTTGGAAATAATTGAAAATATTATATTCATACCTTGATTACCTTTATCATTGAATGGTTCTTTTTTATTTTTATTATTGATCATGGAGGTAAAGTTAACTATTTAGGATAAAACCTATAGATACAAGGGTAAAGAGAAAAATCAAGAAATCGTATGAAGATAAAGGTAATAGATATATTTCATATATTAATAAGTCACTTGAAAATTTGGAAAGCTAAGGTGGAAAAAGTGAAGTGAGGACCAAAATACAAAGGAAAATAGATAAAATGAGAGTAAATTAGGTAACTAAAAATCCAAGGCTACTGAATGATTGGCAAACCACAAAAATCTACCTTAGGTAAGAAAAATAATAATCTAGATCAAACCAAGGACAGAAGAAACTAGAAAATAGTGTAAAAAACATTAATTAAGAAAATTAATAAACCATACTCAAACAAAGATGGAAAAATAACATAAATGTAAACATTAATGAAAGAGAACAATGATCCGAAACAAATCAACATTTAAAAAAATGTATGGAATGAATATGAAATAGAATGAAATGGTCATTAAAAAGGGTGAAAATAAACTTAGAGTCTGAATCATAACCAAGGGAAATATAAGGATAAGTCAATTATTAAGAATTTATCTCATAACCACTCAAAGATGAATCTTATATTCTGTTGCTAGATAACTAAAATAATCTTATTATGAGTATGTCTAAAAGAATATGGAATATATAACTTGTTGAAAGATTTTTAAAAAATATTACTTGTCAAGGGGGGATATTAAATGGGTGGTGGGGGAAATGAATGTGTCACTAAGGTAAATGACCTTTATAAAAAAAGACACTTAAATCAAGTTGGCAAGATAAAAAAGATTTCAACATTAAGGACTATAGAGAATTTTCCCTATTCACACAAATATAGGTTAACTAGTCAAGTATAAATATCATCTCATGAAGTATATATGCATAAAAATTTAAAAGGAACCTACATTCCCACAATGTGATCCCCATTCCTCTGGATTCTTTATAGATTCATTAGTCTACTTAGAATATTAGGTGTTTACATGATAAATTATATAGTAATTATAAATATATTTTTTAATCATGATATTTCCTACCTGAAATTATTGGCCTACCACACCCCAATGGACCTCAGTTTGATTGTGAGTCCAACTGTGGAGTTTGAGATTCAAATAGGATAGGAGATGTGCCTGATAATAATCATGTCTTTTAGTGTGATTTAAATTTTTGATGTTCATTTTTTCGTTTTGGTAATTTCCTTTTTTTTTAATGATTTTACTTTTTCATTTTATGGCTTTTATCTATTCTTCCTCCATACAATTTCAAAGAACTAAACATAGGTGTAAAAAATGATTATCACTACATAACTTATAATTGGTAGCAAGAAAAAATAACTTATAGGGCATGGTGTGTAAGAATATTGTAATTTCACATTAGATCATAGTGTTATCTTAACACTAATTGTGGTGTGCCCATAGTGAAATGTAATAGGGGACAGGATGAGAGTGAACATAAAATAATTGAGTTATCTCAAATTTCATAATATAGTGTGTAGTTTGAAAATGGTACAATGATAGATAAACATGATTTCATAGCATAATAAATAGTAAAAGTCAGGGGAGACATGTGAAATATATTGCTAAAATTATTACCACAAAATAATATGATTGATTTTAATAGTATGAATTCATAATTCTCAACCATTACCTTATTTTTTAGGGAAGATACCTAGCTAGGATTAAAGACCAAAGTAGTTTAGAAAATTAAGATTTGTGAGAAAGGCTTGGTCCTATCAAAGGTCTTACACTTCAACACACTAAGGATAAATTTAATAGGTGTAAAAATGATAAATAATGTAAAATGAGTTTGTGAATAAGGCTTGGTCCTATTCAATGTCTTATACCAGAACTTCAAAAAAGAAAACCTAAAGTAATGCGAAAGTAATGAAGTTTTTAAAACAATGAGTTGATGACACAAAAGATACTTGGAAAATAATCATGAAGATGGCTAGGTTCTATCCATGGTATAATTATAAAACTCATGAATTAAATGAAAGAATGTAGATAAATCAAATGAACAATGATAGGAACTAAGGCTACTAAAATTAATGCAATGATATTCTTTAGAAATGTTTGGAAAACCTAAAATAAATGTTAGTACCATTATATATATATATATATATATATATATATATATATATATATATATATATATATATATATATATGAAGAGCATGTAAGATAAATATAGTATTGGAAATTAAAACCTAGGAGAAATAAGAAATGATTAGGAAGAGAGGGGAACCAAGAGGAAAGGGGATTTTTGCCTTTTTAAGTGAAATAAAAAGGTCTTTTTATCCCACCATTATCTTAACATCCTAAATTTTAAGGTGGTGTCACTAACCCTAGAGTCAATCTTAGTCTCAAAGAAAGGAAAGAAATGACCTAAAGGAGAGATGTTGATTATTGAGGTTTTAGGAGTAACAAAGGCAAAATTTATCAAGCCAAGATATAAATTAATCTTATACTTTAGGGATTTAGAGGATTTGATTGATTATGTGGCTCATACCTCTATGTTGGGTGAATCTTTGGTAGATTCATCAATTCTATACTTCATAGAGGCCCTTAATATAGATGATACATATTTGGTTATGGAAATATCATCAAAATAGAGGTTATGTTCCATGGAATTAATCCTTAAAAACAAGACTCTAGAACTTAGGGCAATGAGGAAAGAATTTAAGGACATATATTGGGTACTTTTTTGAAGAATTGGTTTGACAGCCAAAGAGGGCCATGTTTCTGAAATCAACACCCCACACAATAAATTATTTGATGACTTAAAACATCTTTAGATTTTATTTTATATTAGGTGACGGTCCAAAGATACTGATTATTCTCACTCGACTCCCAAAACTGCCTCGTCACCTTCTAGTATTGAATGATTGAAATTTATAGGCAAAGAAGGTCCAAGTCCTAAGACCTAGAGGAAAGAAGGGAAGAACCCCCTTTAAGGTCTTCAGTACATTTCCTTCTGGTTCTTGATGTTTGGGATATTAGATTTTGATTTCATTCATTATATATCTTTGTCACTCATATCTAGTTTATTTTGATTTCTTTTGTTATGTGGGTCATTTTTTGGTTGGGTGTGTTGTTCCCCGAACTACTTTCCTATTAAACTTTATTGGTGACCTGGGCCTTCTATTGTGTCTAGGTTGAATTCCAAACTAGTTCAAGGTGGGCTTCTATTAATCCAAATAATAGTATTTGAAATAATCACTTATGAAAATATTTATTTAAGAATTCAAAATCAATGAGTTCTTTTAAAATATATATTTCATTAGTTTGTAATATGTAACTACTAGGATTGAGAATGTATTTGACTAGATAAGGTCCCCACCACTTTTGAGCATGCTTACCTTATTTATCTTGGGTATAATCTAACTTAAATACAAAGTCACCAATATTTAAGTTATGAACCTTGAATTTTTATTGTGTTGTTTGGAAATTCAATATTTTTATTATCGGTTATGTTCTAAATCACATAGGCAATGCTCATATAGAAGGTCTAAATCTTGTATGAGGGTCTCATGAATTTGTTCATAAGGAATAATGTCATGAAGAGAGATGAATAAGGATGGTAATTAAAATTATAGAGGTAAAATAGATTCAAATCCATATACTAATGAAAATTTTGTTGCCTCATTAACAACATAGATGCTAGTGTGATAAACCTAAAGTGTAGGATAAAGTTTTAAGTGCCAATTAGGATGAGAAACTTGGATCGTCTTTTGTAAAATTTTGTTAATAATCTTGTTAGTGGATTCTACTTATAAATTTAATTGATTATTATAAGTCATTGAAAATTTATGCATGATTTTGAATTTAGCACATAATTATTTCATATCCTTATTATTGAAATTCCCATAATTGTCAGAAATGATGGTGTTATGAATTCTATGGTGACAAATGATATGATTAAGTATAAATTTTTATATGGTAAAACATATGAAATTAAATATGGGAATAATTTCAACACAATTAGTGAAAATTTTAGTGGCCATGATGATCAAGGCATGACCATCTTGAAAATGATGTAATTTACTAATGAGATCTAATACCCGCATGAAAAAAGGCCAAGGTGATTCTAATGTTTGATGTCTAGATAGATTAAAGTGAATAATATCATCATTAAATTGGTAGGGATTATATTTTTTTATAAATTTTATAACATATTTGTAAATTTTGGACCATAAGTATCCCATACATAGGCATTTGTGAGCTATAGAGTGTCCATTGCAGTGACCACCTTAAATTCCCCTATGTGCTTATTCAAGGAGGGAAGTAACTTCATCCCAAGTGACATAACATAGAAAGGTACCTTTTATGTTTTGATAATACATTATTTCATGTCATAAAATATTTTTTAAATGTATTTATGTATTATTTTTATTTCGTGAGAATCACTATCAATAGGATAAGTGTCATATTCCATAAATTGTATAATGTTTTTCTACCACATGATTTTTCACATAGTTATATTATTGAGGTATGTTCCTATTATTTTATTTGAGACATTAATTTTTTCATTTATTTAAAAGGTAATCTAGTGTCATTGATTTTCTATAAGTGACTTATGAAGTTACATGGTAAGTATTCATGATGGTTTAAGCATGGTCTAGTAGGTTCTTGAGTTTTGCATAAGATCTCGGTACAATGTTGTGATGTGACAAGATTATGAGAAGATGTGTGGAATTATTTTATCATGAAATTAGATTATTTTTCATATTAATTTGTTTTATATTGCATTTACAGTGGTAGGAAGATCTCAAAGTTACATGGTGCTTAGTAGGTCTGTTTGAATGGACTAGTGCTTAAGCATGAATATGGTTTGTAGAGGTATGATGATGATGATAATGATGATGATATATATTTTTATATAATTTAAGGTGTTAAATATAGTGTTATATCATGTGGTAAAGTTTCTGATTCATTCACATTATTCTCAAAGTGAGCCAAGGAGGTATGTTCTTCTTTAGTGGTCTTCTTATGGACCTAGCCTTAAGACTGTAGATGGTAGAATGAGGTATCATGATTAGTTTTGGATGATTATGAGATCATGTGATATTTTTTTTAGGTATAATAGGTTTTTTCAATATTTTTCATGAATTTTTAGATCTTGAGTTGAAGAAGAAAGCATGAAAAGTGTATCTTTAGGTCTCTCAAGTGATAGAATGAAGAATTGCAGACCCGAGAAGAAACTCTTGATGCTTTTTGGCATGTGTGAATATTTCATGGGAAGTTTATATCTTAGGTATATATGGAAAATTTTCCTATTTTTTTTTCAAACATTAGGATTTGGTTTTAGGGGTAAATTTTTATGAATAAATTTTAAGAATGAAAACTAGTCTAAAACCCTTATAGTGACCTGATGGTGAAGATTTTATTTTTGATTGCACAAAATGGATTGGTAAAGATAATTTTATGATTTTATAATGTATATTTATCTTATAGATACCTATAGGTGGAAAATATTGTTCATATGAGTGAGTGAAAGTTACAAGAAAACCCTTATTTCTCATAGATTTGATATAATATTCAAGGTTGACCAAGTCAATGCATAAAAATGGATGGATGTTGAAGATTTATACTTATGTATCATTACTATGATTATTTTTTATCTATTACATAATTAAAATATTCTAAACAATTCATGGAAGTTAGCCTATTGCTAAAAAATCTTAGTGAGGAAGACAATGAGAAAATTAGGTAGGAGTGAGAATGAGTTTAGGGATATGTTGTAGTGGAATAAGAATGGATAAAATTGATTTATATTATTATTAAATAAATATAAAACATTTAAATGTGTGTTATATATCTTTAAGGTCATTTAAAATGTTGCAAATGTTGTTCACAAGATGCCTTATCTAGTGATAAGGTGATAGTGAAGGTGTAAGGTTCAGAGATTGGTCTAGATATTTTGTATTTTCCATTTGACCTCTATATTAATATGTGTTTTTATATGTTATAAAGATTTATAATGATCATAATAATGCATTAGGACCTATTTATTGTCTATACATAGGTGTTGGAGACTAGTTATGAAGATAAAATGGCAATTCTAGTTATGCAAGATGAAGTGGAGAGTTTGAGACTCTATGACAATAGTAAATGTATAAAATAAACATATTGATGTTTTTTGGGACATATATCACATATAAATACTATATATAATATTTAAGTAAAGTTAAATAAGTTGAAATATGGAATCCAAAGTGGGTTGTCTAGCTGTGTAAGAATTGTGAAAGAGAAGCTTAACAAATTGGTTTGCAAGATTAATGGTTGACACTAGATTCAATGATATATATATATATATATATATATATATATATATATATATATATATTATTATGATATATAGGTCATATATTAAATTATAATATGCATGATTATTCTTGTAAGTTTACTTATGTGAGTGAGTTATAAGTTCTTATGAGGGTCGTTTGAGTAAATTAGAAGAAGGGAAAATTTGCTTATTTGAAGAGATAGTTTGAGAGTGTTGAAGGATTGATATTGTGTTGATTTATAAACCAACATATTTGCATAAAATATGTTTTCCTAATGTATGATAGTGGACAGATAATATAGAGAGTTGAATAAGAGGTCACCATCTATTGCTTAAGTAATAAGGTTTTATGAAGGCGATCAAGTTATCTTGGTTGAGTTGGTTCTTATTCAAGAGGGAGTTGGAGATGACTTATAGGTTTAATCTTATATAAGTGTCCTTGAAGTGGATGATTTGATTCTGAATCACTTAGGGGGTTGGTGCCTCCTTTCAAGTTAGATCTTGTTAAACGACTAGTTGAATTGGTACTCCTTTTGGGGTTGGTACCTCACTAATGTTGATCCATTCACTATATGATAATATTCCAAGATATGTGTGAGTGGGTTTTATCACCCATGAGGGTTACCAAGTATCTCTTATGTTCATGTGTTTATTTCTTGATTCGTTTTTATTTGATTGCTTATATATGCATTTCTTAATCACTAGATTGCTTAGAAAGGTTAATCATATGACGTGGAAAGAAAGGATTAATTTAGGACACTAATTCACCCTCCCCCTCTAAAAGGCTATGATTCCAAAAATTGGTATCATATTAGGTCCTTTGGAGGAGGATTGACAACTTGAAGGTGATCTTAGAAGCATAATATGGATAATTTAGTGAAGGTCATGGTTGAGGTTTCCATAGAGGACTGCCTGATGGTACTATAAATATTGACCAAGAAGAAGGATTATATTAAATCTAAGTCAAAAATCAAACCTAGGTACTTTGAATACATGTTGAAATAAAGGTAAAAGTTTAAATCTACTTGATTAATGTTATTTTGAGGTCATAACATGGTTGAATTAGGATAAGACATCAAGGTGTCTTGTAGAACCTTGTTTTAGGCCTTGTAACAAGGTATTTTTAGGTATCTTGATGAAATAAGTAATTAGAGGCTAAATATAATTGTTAATGGTGTATAATACTAATACCTTTCATGGTATATTTATTTTCCATAAGATTCAACAACTAGAGATAATCTATAGAGTATGTTTGACCTTGCGTTTTCATTAAGATGTTATGAACTAATCTAAGCCATGACATATTATCATGTGATCTATATCAATGATGAAACATAAAAAAATATATCTACAAGTAAGTCATAAATATCTATAAAGGCAAAGGTGTGAAAGTGAATAATAAGTTGATCATCAAGCTAGAAGAGTTGCGTTGAGTCTATGAAGCTATCATAGATGAGCATAGGTATGCTAGAAGCCTAAGTATGTTTATAAGGCCATGATCAAATCATACATAGATATGGAAGGGTAGAGAGTAGAGATGAGAATATGACTGAATGCTTTTGGTCTCTAATAGGCCTAAGAAGATAAGGTGGTTGACTTTGTAATATTATGAAGTTTTTGTATGCATAGTGAGTTTGGGTTGATTTTTTTAAGTTCTCTTATGAGGGTATCAAGTATAAGAACAAAAGGGGAGCTTGTTGTATGTTTAATTTTTTCAATTCATTATTTATGATTTATAAATATGCATATAAATGTATAAATACCTAAGAACATGTTTGTAACTTATGGGCATGATCAATGGTGGACAAGGTCAATCTAGGTGATGATGTAGGTATTTGAATCATATGACATGACTAGCATATATGAGGGTTTCATGACTCCATGACCTAGAATAGCTTTTATGAAGTGAATAAAATTGTAAATACTAGTGAATTTTAATGAAAAACATTTGGAATGCCTTGAAATGAACCAAGTGGAGTTGAATGATCTTGGTGAATGTCAAAGTGACATTATGATATTGTAATGCATGTGGACAATGTATGAGGACCTTGAAAAAGTGGGTGAAGTACAAGACTGATTAGAATAATCTTACTCAAAGGTTTGATTTGACATAATAGTCTTGATAGAGTTTGATGATTGTTTGATAGAGGTATACCACAAAGATTGAGGTCTCATACAGAGTTTGATGATATGGAAGTTTTTTTGAGCTGGTTTAAGCCATGATGGCTTGTGAAACATAATGGGGATAGATTATTACATGAATAATATTTTGATATCACATATGGATAATGAATATGATTGTGTATATATGATTAAGATTGTTCTTTATAATAATTCTATTATCTGTAGATATTCTTGATGTGTGTACGTCTCTATAAGATCTAATTGAAGATGGCTTCAAGAAAATGATTTGCCAAAACAAAAGTAGGTTACTTCTTTAGGTGTTACCAGATATCAAGAAAGAAGAGTGATTTTCATGTATATGAAGGCCTATGATGGTTTGGGCAAAATTGAAAGGAGAGCATGGTATTAGAGGGAGCTTTGGAGTTCTATGATTAAAAAGGTGTCTACTTTAGTAGATATTATCGAAGTTGTTGCCAGAATATGGATAATGCGAGTGTAATGAAGATGTGATCACATGAGATGAAGCAAGTGCACACCACTTAGATGCTAAATAAATTTGAAAATAACACAATAAGAGAAATTACACAAGACAAAATGGAGAAAACAAAAATATGATTAACATGGAATGGCCAAAGTGAGGACTAAAAATAGGAGAGTACATAAGTAACTCCTCCACAAAAGGTGGACAAGGCACACCAAGAATAGTCAGTAACTCCTCCATGAAAGGTGGTGACAAGGTGCTAAGAATAGAGAAGTAACTCCCATCAAGGGAGTTAATTATGACATTTTTATGACACCTATGATACATCTATGACACACACCTCTACATAAGCTAGCCTATCCCACAAATTTAGGAAAACTCCATGTATGCACAAAAAATACAATTTCCCTAATTAATAAATAGGGAAAAATAAAAACCTACACTAATACCCCCCCATAAGTGCAGCTTAGGTGGCCAGTGTGGAAATATAAAATGGGTCTCGGCAACTAGGCCTGATGAGGTACCCATGTACAAATGCAATCTCCCATAAGATAGAGAAAAGGAGAAAACCTGTAGGAAAAAACTCCCCCCCCAAAAGAGAGACATAAAAGAAGAGAAGAGGCTAGAAGGCCCCCCCTGAAGCTGATGCTGCTACAGATGTAGACCACACCCCAAGAAGAGCTCGTAAATGAATGAACTTGCTCTCGATGAAAGGTTTGGTGAAGATGTCTACAACCTACTCTAAAGACTGGCAAAATATCAAGTCAATGACCTGACTATGAATAAGCTCTCAAATGAAATGCATGCGAATCTCTATGTGCTTGGTCCACTAGTGCTAAACTAGATTCTTGCAAATTTGTATGGTACTCTGGTTGTCACAATAAATGATGGTGGGCTGCCTGATAGCAATGCCAACTTAGAAAGAATCCCCTGAAGCCAAATAGCCTCAATAGCTACATTAATAGCTCCCTTGTACTCTACCTCTATAGATGATATAGCAATAGCATTTTGCTTCTTGCTAGACCAACTGATAGGACTAGAACCTAGAGAGAAACTATAACCAGAAGTGGACTTGCGAGTCTGTGAATCACCAACCCAGTTTGAATCTGTATATCTAACCAAGTCAACATCTATGACAAATCTATAATGAATCCCATATCTATGTGAACCTTGTATGTAATGCAAGATCCTTTTAGCTGCTTTCCAATGCAGCTCATGGGGTTCCTACATGAATCTAGAGACAAGTCCCATTGTATATGATATGTCAGGCCTGGTGTGAGTCAAGTAGATGAGACTACCAACAAGTTGTCGATACTGAGTGGCATTAACCAATGGTGAAGAACAATCAGCCTCAAGCTTGACTCTTGATAGAAAGGGAGTTAGAGATGGCTTGTAATCAGCCATGTGAAACTGAGCCAATAAGTTGAGAGCATACTTAGGCTATGCAAGAGAAATCCCTAAATCTGATTGTGAATTCTCAATGCCAAGGAAGTAGTGTAACAAACCCAAGTCTATCATGTCAAATCTATCCTGGAGAGATGCCTTCACCACTACAATAGCTTATGAAGAACTCCCAGTGATCAAAAGGTCATCAACATATAGAACCAAAATCAAGAGTGAATCATCCTATCATAAGAAGTAGACATTGGGATCAGAATGGCACCTAGTGAAACCCACTATGAGAAGGAAGGAATCCATCTTGGCATACCAATCCGGAGGGGCCTGTTTGAGGCCATAGATATATTTCATAAGTCTACATACTAAGGAAGAATCTTGAACAAATCCTGGTAGCTGCTCCATGTAGATCTCCTCCTCTAGGTCTCCATGAAGAAAGGCACTCTTCACATCCATCTGATGCACATCCCAACCATGTGCTATAGTAATAGCCAAGGTGAGTCAGTTAAAAGTCATCCTTGCAATGGATGCCAAGGTCTCTGAGTAGTCAATGCCTGCCACTTGTGAGAAACCCTTGGTGACCAATCGCACCTTGTACTTATCAACCGACCCATCTGCTACAAACTTAGTCTGATATATCCACCTACTTCAAACCATCTTTCTTCCCTTAGGAAGTGAAGTCAAGTCTCAAGTGTGATTTTTGATTAAGGAAGAATATTCTTCCTCCATAGCACTACCCCACTTAGGTACCCCAAATGCCTCTCGAAAGGTCTGTGGATCTGAAACTGAAGTAAAGAAGGCATGTGGATCTTTCTAAAAATCCCCCTAGTATGTCTGTCATCTACAGGATCTCCTACCCAAGTGCCAGCACTCTCAAGTGTCTATCTGGCCCAAAGTGGCCTGGAAGTGGGTGAGTCAGGTGCTAACTCATCATCCTTTGACTGAATAGAGGTGGATGACTCTGCATCACTATCCTCACTATCTAAACTCAAAGAAGAAGAAGATAACTCTGGCTCAAGAACCTATTGTGGCTGATCTGAACCTGATGAGGAATTATCATGAAGAAGTAGATCTGATGAGGGAGAAGAAGTGTCAAGTGTTGAGTCTCTAGGACTCTATTGAAAATGGACACTTCTCTCAATGAACAACTCATGAGTGACTGGATCTAGAAGGTGATATCCCTTAATACCATCTGGATATCCTATAAAGATGCAAGGCTTGGACTGATGTTCCATAGATTTGTGTTTCTTCGTCAGAATATGGGCCATGGCTAGGGATCTGAAAACTCTAAGGTGCTCAACATCAGGTTTCCTTTTATGCCAATATTTAAAGGGTGTTATCCATTTCAAAGCTTTGTGAGGAACCCTGTTTTGAATGTAGCAAGCACAATTGATGACTTCGGCCTAGTACTATGGTGCTAAGGATTTGGAGTGAATCATATAGCTACACATCTCTTTCAAGAACTTATTCTTGCATTCTGCAACCCCATTCTGTGAAGGACTATAAGTGACTGTGCACTGCAAATCAACCCCCTCTATAGTGCAAAACTACTTAAATCTAATGCTAACATACTCCCCTTCATTATCAGTTTGAAGAACCTTGATCAACTTCTCACTATGTTTCTCAACAAGAGCCTTGAAGTCTAAAAAATTTTCAAACACTTCAGACTTTTGTTTGAGAAAATATATCTAAGTGTACCTAGAGAAATCATCAATGAAAGTGAGGATGTACATGGCCCTTGTGAAAGATGGTTTGGGAAAGGGTCCCGATACATCATTGTGGACTAACTCCAAAGGTTGTGAAGCCCTCCAAGCTTTGCCTTTGTCAAATTTTGCTTTGGAATGCTTCCCAAGGGAACACCCTTCGCAAAGTCCTTTTGAAAATTGGACACAAGGCAAGCCAATGACCATGTCATTTTTGCAAAGTTGCTCAAGATAGCGGTAGTTAAGGTGGCCAAACCGCTCATGCCACAATTTGTTAGCTCCATTTGAATGAGTCAGCAATGTTGTTGGAGAAGAATCTAATTCAAAATGTGAGAAGGTGTATAACTTGGCCTGGTGATCTGCCCTACCCACTGCCACTGTAGTATCACTATGCAACTACCTGATGGACACTAAATCTGGTGAAAACTCAACTCTCATGCCCCGACCAATGTGAGTGATTTGGTACACTGATAAGAGATTGGTTAAAATAGAAGGAACACTTAGAACATTTTTGAATGTTCCTCCTTCCATTTCAATTGACCCTCTCCCTACAATGAAAATTGATGTATCATCACCCAAACTAATTGAAGTCATGTTACAAGGCTCTAAAGATGAAAACTCAACTAGTGAAGAGCCCATGTGGTGAGAAGCACTCGAGTCTATGACCCATGAAGATGTAGAAGCTATAGTAGCTACAAGGGCCTTGCCCTTTTCTTTCTCCTTACCCTTGCCTTTTGCCTTAGTAAAATCTTGGGTAGATGAATTCTGCTTGATGGACTCTGGAACACCTATGTTGTTCTTCTCTAGAAGATGAGTTAGGTGATCTATTTGTTTCTTAATGCATTTGTGTTCATCATGCCCTATATTTTTACAATATGCACACTTAACCTTCTCCTTCTTCAGTTTAGCATTGGAAGAGGAAGTCTTAGTTTTGCTTTTGGTAGGATTGGTGTTTTCTTTCTTCTTCTCCTGGTCCTTGTTCTTTTTCTTCTTCTCCTTTGTTGAAGTCTTATCCTTACCATTTACATATATCAAGGCTTGGGGTTGAGTAGACTTCATTATTCCAATTTGAATTATATTATCTTGCTCCCTAGTCAAGTTGGCAATGAATGAATCCAAAGAATGCATTTTCCATATAGTGCCAAGGGCACTTTTTGTGGCATGCAAAGTGGAGACAAAGACTAAATAGCTTGGACCTAACTTTGCGAGAATAGAAAGAATAAGTTGATCATCTTTCTTCTCTATCTCACATTCTTTTAATTGCAATCTAAGGGCCTTAAACTTAGTGAAGAAGTCCTGTAGGGTGTCAAAGTTGCTAGGACTTAGACTTATGAGTTCGTTTTCGAGCTCATGACCTCTCATCTCATCAAGCTTCCAAAACAAATTTTCTAAGGTGTCCCATATGTCATTAAGAGTCTAAGATGATTCTAGATAGAAGAGAAGTTTTGGAGACACAGACAAGCTCAGTAATCCAAAGGCTTCATCCCTATGGTTGTACCACTTAACCTTTTCAGCATCAGTGTTGGGTTCTACTTCAGTACCCATGGTAATCCTATACAACCCTTTGCTTCTAAGAATGATTGACATTTTAACTTTCCATTCATGATACTTGAAGGGTGTTAGAGGTTTAAGTTGAAAAGAATCCATTTTTTTAGCTGAATTTAGGTGAAGCTATGTTGATTGCAAGTTGTGAATTTATGCAGAAAGGAGAATGAAAGTGAAGTTTGCTAGTTGTGAAAAGCAATCACACCCCCCCCACAAAATATTGAGCCCCTCCCACAAATATGAAAGTTCATGCTCAAAATATGTTAGACTCAGCCAAAAATGCATCTTAGAGCAATCAGTGCAAGACTAAAACAAACGAGACGTCAGACTAAGCTGAAAATGCGTCCCGGGAGACCCAATTTTTTGGCACTTTATAAACTAGTACATTTTTGAAAAATAACAATTCTACATTGTGGAGAATTGAATTAAAAGCACTTTTTTAAAAAATGGGACTCAAAACTGAGCTACCGTTTGTAAGATATTAAAGTTACAATTTTCCTGTAAACTAGTGTTTTTACAAAAAAAAAACTAAAACATTAAAAAATCCCTGTTATGGGGAGAGAAAGTGGCCTTCGAACCACTCGTTGGATTTGGCATGAAATGAGGAATCCAAAGGAGGTATTTTTGAGGGAGAATTGGCCTCCTACCAACTTGGGCCTCACCCTTCATCTTTGTAGGTCGAAGATACAAGTTTTAATTCAAACCCCCAAAAATTACCAAACTGTCTAAAAAATTTAATACTCAGTCAAATTGACTGATTTTTGTTTTAACAGATCAATTTTCTAAGGTGTCCCATATGTCATTAAGAGTCTAAGAGGATTCTAGATAGAAGAGAAGTTTTGGAGACACAGACAAGCTCAGTAATCCAAAGGCTTCATCCCTATGGTTATACCACTTAACCTTTTCGGCATCATTGTTGGGTTCTACTTCAGTACCCATGGTAATCCTATACAACCCTTTGCTTCTAAGAATGACTGACATTTTAACTTTCCATTCATTATAGTTGAAGGGTGTTATAGGTTTAAGTTGAAAAGAATCCATTTTTTTTAGCTGAATTTAGGTGAAGCTATGTTGATTGCAAGTTGTGAATTTATGCAGAAAGGAGAATGAAAGTGAAGTTTGCTAGTTGTGAAAAGCAATCACACCCCCCCCACAAAATATTGAGCCCCACCCACAAATATGCAAGTTCATACTCAAAATACGTTATACTTAGCCAAAAATGCATCTTAGAGCAATCAGTGCAAGACTAAAACAAACAAGACGTCAGACTAAGCTGAAAATGCGTCCCGGGAGACCCAAATTTTTGGCACTTTATAAACTATTACATTTTTCAAAAATAAAAATTCTACATTGTGGAGAATTGAATTAAAATCACTTTTTTTTAAAATGGCACCCAAAACTGAGCTACCGTTTGTAAGATATTAAAGTTATAATTTTCCTGTAAACTAGTGTTTTTACAAAAAAAGCACTAAAACATTAAAAAATGCCTGTTATGGGGAGAGAAAGTGGCCTTCCAACCACTCGTTGGATTTGGCACAAAATGAGGAATCCAAAGGAGGTATTTTTGAGGGAGAATTGGCCTCCTACCAACTTGGGCCTCACCCTTCATCTTTGTAGGTCGAAGATACAAGTTTTAATTCAAACCCCCAAAAATTACCAAACTATCTAAAAAATTTAATACTCAGTCAAATTGACTGATTTTTGTTTTAACAGATCAATTTTAACTAAAATAATGAAGCAAAGATAGTTTTAAAGGATGCCAGCTATCCAAGGGGTGCCAAATGGGATGCCAAGTAGGAAGGGGTGCCCAAAAAGGTACAGTGCAAAATTTATTAGCAAAAAATACCCAAAAAAAGTGTGCTGACCTGATGGACTGTCTGAGGCACCATATGGCCTGATGGAGAATAAAACTGAAGCTCAAAATACTAGGCATAGAAGTTGGAAGGAACCAGGTTGAATGCATTGCAGAAGTTGAAGGAAGTTGGCACGCCATACAACTTAGAAGTGCACTATATGACTGAGAAGTGCACTATACAGACTACAGAAGTGCGCCTCCTTCTGTTGCTATTTGCTACACCTAGCTGGAGCTGAAGTTGGCATGGCAGAAGCCTAGGTAGCAACTAACTTTTGAGTGGGTAGCACCTAATATGGGCTGGGAATCTTCACCCTTTCTACCAGAACAACAAACAGAATGCAGATTTTTGTAAAACAAAAAAAATTCCTCCGCCTTATTGAAGACACAATAAACCAATCAAAACACCCAAAGGCCAAAGATACCAAAAATGATATTGACAGATTTTTTTTATTTTAGACCAAATCTAGAATTAAAAAAATAAAGAGAACTCCACTCCTCTTGATTTAAAAATAACCTAAAAGCATAATCACACACAAGATTACCAAGCTAGCTCTGATACCATATCGGATTTGTTGCCAGAATCTAGATAATGCGAGTGCAATGAAGACGTGATCACATGAGATGAAGCAAGTGCACACCACTTAGATGCTAAAGTAATTTGAAAATAACACAATAAGAGAAATTGCACAAGACAAAATGGAGAAAACCAAAATCTGATTAACATAGAATGGCCAAAGTGAGGACTACAAATAGGAGAATACGTAACTCCTCCATAAAAGGTGGATAAGGCACACCAATAATAGTCAGTAACTCTTCCATGAAAGGTGGTGACAAGGTGCTAATAATAGAGAATTAACTCCCATCAAGGGAGTTACTTATGACACCTATGGCACATCTATGACACACACCTCCACATAAGCTAGTCTATCCCACAAATGTAAGAAAACTCCATGTATGCACAAGAAATACAATTTCCCTAATTAATAAATAGGGAAAAATAAAAACCTGCACTAATAGCTATGAGCCTAAGGTGAGTTGAAATTTTATTTGGATTGATCAAAGGAAGAATAATCTTGTTTGAAGATAAAATTTGTGTTTTTAATTGCTCTAGGTTTAAATATTAGTAGTTTTTAATTAGAGATGACCATTTTTTATTAATGTTAAAGGGGAGAAAGATCAATTTGGGAGAGATTCAACTTAAGGATATGAGAATGATCTATTTTGTTAGAGTGTTTTCCATCAATGGCAATGGGGAAGATTATTGTGGTATGTTCCTATTGTTGTGTTTGAGGCATTAAAATTGTCATTGATGTCAAAGGTAATTGAGTGTCATTGATTTTATATAAGAGATCTTGTAAAGATACATGATAAGTATTAATTATGGCTTAAGCATGGTCTAGTAGTTCTTGAGTTTTGCATAAGGTCTTAGTATAATGTTGTGATGTGACAAGACTATGATAATATGTGTGATAGTAGTCAAGCATGGCATGATGTTTTGTGGCATAATAATGTGTTCTAGAGTTCATCTATAGTGGTAGGAATATCTTGAAGTTATATGGTGCCTAGTAGGTCTATTTGAATGGACTAGTGCTTAAGCATGAATATGGATTGTAAAGGTATGATGATGATATGGATGTGTATGGACTTGAAGGTGTGAAATATAATGTTAGATCATGTGATAAATGTGTTGATTTAGTAACATGACTCTTAGAGTGAGCTAAATAGGTATGATCTTCTTTGTCTTCTCATAGACGTAGTCTTAAGACCCTATATGGTAGAATGAGATGCCATGATCAGGTTTGGAGGATTGTGAGATCATGTGAGAATGTTTTTAGGTATGATAGGATTTTTAAAGAGTGACCACAAAGTTTAAGATCTTAATTTAGATAAGAAATCATGAAAAGTGGATCTTTAGGTCTCTTAAGTTCTAGAATAAAGAGCTACAAACCAAAGAAGGAACTTTTGATGCTTTTTGGCACATGTGACTATTGAATGGGAATATGATATCTTAGGGAGAGATTTAAAAGGGTCATAATTTTTTTTCCAATATTATGAGTTGATTTTAAAGGAAGAGTTTTATGAATAAATGCTAAGAATGAAAACTGGTCTAAAACCCTCATAAAACCCATATAATGACCTGATGGTGAAGATTATGTTTTTGATTACCCATAATGGATTGGTAAATGTATTTTGATGATTTGATCATTATATTACTCTTTTAGATACCTCCACATGTCATTGAGTGTTCAGATGAGTGAGTGGAAGCTACAATAAAACCCTTAATTTTTATAAATTTAGTATAGTAGGTACAGTTGACCAAGTCAAAGCATAAAAATGGGTGGAGGTTGAATATTCAGAATTATGTCTCATTAAAATTATGATTTATGATCAGGTTACATAAATAAAATATGATAAACTATCCATGGAAGTTGGCCTATTACTAAAGAGGCCTAGTGAGGAAGACAGTGAGAAAACCTAGCAAGAGTGAGAATGAGTTTAGGGATATGTTGCAGTGGATTAGTAATGGATCCAGTTTCTTGAGGTTTTTATTCAATACTTATTAAAAATTTACATATTGTTTATATGTCTTGGAGGTAATTTATAATGCTTCAAATTTTGTTCACAAGATGACCTATCTAATGAAGAGGTGATAGTGAAGGTGTAAGGTTTAGAGATTGGTCTATATATTTCTTATTTTAAATTTGACCTATATATATATATATATATATATATATATATATATATATATATATATATATATATATATATATATATATATAGATATTTGTGTTTGGATATGTTATTAAAATGTATAAGGATCATAATAATTCATTAGTACCTATTTATTTTGTATACATATTTCTTTTATTAGGACCTCTTTATTGTGTATACATAGGTGTGGGACTACATGTTCACCATGATTAGTTCTCAAGATAGAATGGAAATTTTAGGTATGCAAGATGAAATGAATAGTTTGAGACTCTATGGAAATATTCAATTTATAAAATTCACATATTGATATTTTTTTGGAGATATATCACTTATACATTCTTTATATAAGATTTAAAGATAGTTCAATAATTTGAAATATGGAAGCTAAAATGGGATGTCTGGCTATGAAAGAAAAGCTTAATAAATTGGTCTACAAGACCAATGGGTGACACTATATTAAATGATATATATTGGATGATTTTATATATCTCACAAAGTAACTATTCATATGTATGAGTAGTCTTGGAGGTGTTCTTATAAGATTTTAAAACAACAATCTTCAGGACTATGTTCTTAGGATCTTTTGGTAGTTTTCTAAATGTGAGTAAGTTGTATGTTCCTATGTCATTATGACCACTTTGGAAGTTTATCAAGAATGTGGTTATGTCTTATATATTCCTTATGATATTTTACATGCATTTTAAATATTATAAAGTTTATGTACAAATGTTGATAGTCAAAGATTATTGACTGTGTTTTAGAGCTTTCAACGAGAACAAAGTGAGCCTTTTGAAGAAGTATTTATGAGTTTTTATAGCATAATATATGATTTATAATTTATTTTATTATTATCCTAAGGTCATTAAGTTTCCACACATATTTATATTATTCCTTTAATGTATTTCTATTAGTGATTTGAGATTTATCTTTATAGACAATGTTTTTGGGGTAATTAGGCCTAATGGAGATTTCATGAGGTAAGTGAATGATTTGTGACTTATTGAGAATGGATGATGTTATTTGAGGCTTTTATATAATTTTTTTAAATATTTGAGGACTTTGGTGAGGGCTATCTTTTCCATAGTGGTCCAATTTGTTCCATGGAGAATATAGACCTAATGCATTAGGTCTCTAAGTAGGCCTAAAAGAAAATTAAGGTCTAAATGAGTTTATCCAACCTAATATTATTGTTATTTTGATTATTTATTGTGTGTAAAATGTCCTAAGAGATGTTTTGGTTTTGACCCTAATGTACTAATGTCTTGACAGACCAACAGTGTGAGTGATCTAGTGATTGGTATAAGTACAAGGAATAATAAGCCTATTTATGTTTGTAAAAAAAAAAGGAATGAGAGTGAAAGTGAATAAAATATAACCTTGAAGAGTAGAATGAGGTCATAGAGACATTAAAATGGTATTATATTATTATTTATGAATATAAAATAGAATTTTTTGAATCTAAATATCAAGGTCATATGATGTAATCAAGCCATATGAGGGTTGTTTGAGTGAAATAGAAGAAAGATAGATTTACTTATTTAAAGAGGAATTTTGAGAGTGTTGAAGGATTTATCTTGTGTTAATTAAGATAGAATTATATTTGAATCATATATGTGTCCCTGATGTATGATACTAGACATAGCAGATAGATAGATGAAGAAGAAGTCACCATCTGTTGATTGAGCAACAAGGTATTGTGAATGTGATCAATTTGTCTTGACTAAGTTGGTACTTAGTAAAGAGGGAGTGGGAGATACTTTTAAATTTGAATCATACATAAGTCTCTTTGAAGTGTCTAAGTTGGTGATAAGTCCCTTAGGGGGTTGGTGCCTCCTTACAAGTTGGAGCTTGTTAAAGGACTAATTAATTTGGTGTTTGCCTAGTAAGGGGTTATTTCTCCTTGTGGGGTTGGTGCCTCCTTAAAATTTGGATCTTACTAAAGGACTAGCTGAGTTGGTGCTTTATTAGTAAGGGTTTGTTTGTCCTTGTGGGGTTGGTGTCTCACTAAATGTTGATCCATTGATTATAGGATAGTATTCCAAGTTATGTGTCAATGGTTTTTATCCCACATGAGGGTTTCCCACATATTTCATGTGTTCATGTGTTTATTTATTAATTTTTATGTGATTCCTTTTCTATAAATTATTTGATCACTACATTGGTTAAAAATGTTAATCATGTTAAGTGCAAAGAAAGGATTGTTTTAGTACACTTATTCACCCCCTTCTTAGTGGTTATGCTTCTAACATAGATCCTCAATATGATAGTTAAGATAATTTTTTATGAATGGTAATGAAGATGGTGATTTACATATTTGGATGAGAAATTATGAGTCATGAAGAGCTTAATGAAGATGAAAAAGAGAGGAAGATGAATCCAGTGAGTTATCTATGGAATTATACTCTCATGCAATTTATTATATAGTAAAGGATTTTAATTATTGATCAAGAGTGATATAAATTTGATGATAAGCAAGGATATTTTCACTCTTGCATTAGTAGTCATTGTTAACTTGGTGACAGATGAGTTACAAATCACCTAAATAATGTAGGTAAGGGATGTCTAAATCAATGATAACTTACATCCCTAAGATGAGAGAATCATATTCATCCATGTTGTAATTAACATCAAAGGTTAATTATAAAGTTAGAGGTATGATTTTACCATGAGGATCAGCTAGGACACATCCTTTTCCATATCATTGGATTCATTTAGCACCATCAAAATGAAGGGTCCAAGTATCTACATGTAGGCTAATTATAAATTTAGGTAATTCCTCTAATGTCTTTAGATTTTGCTTTATAAATAGTAATGTCTAGTTTATCAAGATTATTTACCTTAAGATCAACCATAAAATTTTGCAAATAATATTTTATGGAAACATATTGGTTAAGACCTTAAATGTATAATATTTTTTAATCAAGAAGAATATCTTGAAGATGACCGATGGCAGAGATAGGATCTAAAACAATTTGGTTATTAATTACTTGGATTTTAATTGATTTCTGGGTAATGATTCATATGTCAAATTCCATAAATAGAGCCATCCATTTTATAATTTTATAACTAGGTAAGAAATGTTTTTGAGAAGAGATGAATAGGATCATAATGGATGATAACATAAGTTATTTGGTAAAACATTTAGTGGAAAAGATTTTTAGGTGAAAAATAAATTGTGAGACAACCACATTTGATTTTTGTATAACATGTCTCATAATATATGAGAGCATGACTAATATAATATGTGTACTCATGACCTATTTCATCTTGTTGGGCAAGCATTGTCCCAAATGATATGGGGGTAGAGGAATTGTATAAGATGATAGGCCAATAATTGGAAGAAGGTAAGAGAGTGGGAGAATGTTGGAATTATTATTTCATGCTATAAAATGATTTTTGACATGAATTAGTCCATTATAGGGATATATCTTTCTTAAGAAAGGATTTAACTAACTAAATATGATAATCCATCTCAGGAATGAATCATTAGATTGACCCAAGTTTACCAAGGTATGTGAGTATGTCTAGAATAGAATGAGGAAAAGGATTTTTAGAAATAAATTTGATTTTGGATATATCCACATCAATTCATGGAAGATAAACTAGAAAAACTAATAGTTTATCAGATGTGACATTGAAAATACATTTGTAAGGATTGATTGTAACTTTGTATTTCATGAGATGGTCAAAGATGATAGTGAGATCATGAAGATGATTTTCATGATGCTTGGATTTGGTGATAAGATCATCTACATAGGTTTTGACAATCTTATGTATGAGATCATGAAATCTATAGGTCATGGCATGTTGATAAGTGACACCAAAAAATTTAATACTAAAAGGAATTTTAATGTAATAATAGGTTCTCCATTATATTATAAACATGGTTTTATGTTTATCTTTGGGATAAATGTGAGTTTTATTATATCTTGAGAAACCATCCATGAGAGATAAAATTTCATAAATAGTACTGTAATCGATGATGACATCAATTTATGGTGAGGGAAACTATCTTTGGGATAAGCTACATTAAGATTATGAAAGTCTATATAGATGTGCAGAACTATGGTTAATTTCTTGTATATGGGAACAATATTGGAAACCCATTCAGATTAATCGATAAGTTTGATGAATTTAGCATCAAAGAGTTTGAAAATATATTTATGACATAGGTTTGAAATCTCAAGAGGAAATGTATGCTACTTTTTATAAATGAGTTTGGCATTAATATAAGTAATGATATTATGGACTACAATGCTAGAGTGAATAATAGGCATATATTCATATGATCATGCAAAAAAGTCATGATTTTTATTGAAAATTAAACTAAATTATCATGTTTTATTAGATGAAGTTCTTTGGTGAAAAGAATAGGTTTAGGGATTGTGGTTTTTCCATAGTTAAATGTTTTAGTTTATTTAGTAAGTATAAAATTTACATCTTGGAAATTATATAGAATAGGAGTAAAGAAATAGATGTGTATTAGGGTCAATATTAGTAATTAAATTATTGAAACAAGGATATTTGTTCTCAAAATGACCTATATTTTGATGTTGGCATGGGAATTGAGATTCTCGTGCATGGATTATTTATAATATGGACACATTAGCAGGAAATATATGTAAGGGTATGTAATATTAAACATATATTTCAAGATATATACTTTATTTTCCTTCATTATTAAATTTATAATGTATTTTTTTAATGATTTTAGCTTATGAATCTATGGTAATTTAAAGGTTTAGGGTGTGGGATTGATCAATATAAATTGGTATCAAGATAACAGGAGAATTAATATCATTAGTGGTGATTGTATTATGGATAATAGCTAGACAAGTGAGTTATACATGAATATTAATGGGATATATTGGATTTTGAATGAATAAATTCATTTGATCAATGTGATTAGGGGTTGGAGGTTGATTTATATTAGATTGATCAATCTGTTAGACAAACCATGGAATATCTATTAATAATGCATTGATAGGTGGTATAAATCCTTCTAGTTATGATTCATTATTATAAGATATGTGAATAACATGAACATCAAGATTAAAGGCATGAATTTTAGATAATGTCTTTTAATAATGTGATATGCCTAGATTTATAGATTGATATTGTGTCATAATATAGGTATAATCATAGGATGGTGATATAGAACATGTATCCATTTTAGTGTTAATATTTGTAGTTGATAATCCTATATTACTAAAAGTGTGAGGAGACATGGTTAAATAATATTAAAATATTTTGGATACCTCATATTCATTACAAATAAAATCATCCTTTTTATAGGAATTTTCTTATGAATTACATGGGGGAGACCTATCATTAGTGTCCTTTATGAAAGGAGTGGCTCTATCTCATGGAAGAAGAAAATGAGGGAAACATTATGAAATATAAGGAGGTAATCAAGTGATATTTCAAATGTTTTATAGTTCATTGGGTTCAACATCATATGATAATGTGAGAGTTACATGTAAATCTAAATGCATATTAACAAATTCAAGAAGAAGATTACTATTGATGTAGGTCATAGTTAGAATAAAGTACTAAGATATAAGATTTTTAAGTTAGATACTCCAGGGATTATGATCAGCCTCATGTTTATAACATTTCTCATTATGTATGAATTTAATACATTGGATACCAAAATATGCAATATATCACATGTGATGAGTCCAAGGATAAACCAATAACATGTTGTAAGATAAAGGAAGATTCAATACAATTAGTTTGGTGTGGATTGACTTGTTTCCAATGATAAGAGGGAGCTGAATGAAATTGAGTGGTTATTGGTTAGTTTTGTCAAATACATGACTATTGAGTTAGGTTTATTTGAGGTTTTGTTTGGAATATTTGAATTGTTAAATTATCTAAAGAGAGGTGACATTAATGCCTGATCCTTCATCAAATGATTTTTTAATTAAAGTATTATTGATGCCAATTATAATAAATAGGGATGAATTGTTATACTGAAATATAATTTCATAATTTATGATATCTTCTACTAGAAATTAATGCAGGGTTTGGTAGTTGAAATTATTTTCATATCATGTAATTTTGTAGGTTGATGAGTATCATGAGGTAACTGGGTTTCGTTAGATGTAGGATATTATATGTCTTGAATTTTTTTCATAAGAAACTTCTAATGACAAGGAGAAGTTTGAACTAGTTCCATGAGATAAATTTTCTAGGACATATAATTAAGTTCATATAATAAATTAGAGTAGGATTTAGAAGAAAGATAAGCATGAGGTTTAGGTTGATTAAGTGGGGTAGTTTTTGGAAGTATCTATGGGTCCACTGATGGAGGGGAATCATCATTAGTGGGTGGTTCAAGAGATATAGGTGAAGAAATGGTGGTGTCTTTAAGTAGTTGATCATTAGTAAAGGTTTCTTAGGTTTGGTAATAGGACATTTTTGAGAAGGTTTGTAGTGATAATTAACTATAATTGCATTCACATATTGAGAATTGGTATAATATTTATCATAATCAACATCAATGACGCAAACATCTTCATTATAATGTTGTGTATTGGGGTTTGAGGATTTTTTTTTGAGATTTTGGATTTGTATATTTGGATTTTTTTTTTTAATTTTGATAATATTTAATATAATCATGGTGTTGAAGTTTAATCATAGAATCATGATGTAATTTATTAACTAACATTAAGGGAACTACAAATTTTATAAGTCCATGGCATGTTTCATGAGAATGGCCTACGTCAACATGAAACCAACAAGATTTGTTTGGATCATACCATGATGTAGGATCAATATTAATATATATGAAACTTTTATATGAGATATAAGTCTCTTCATTTTCAAAATCATCAAAGGTGGGTGGGAGGGAGTTTGAATGTCAATTTTGACTACTACCATTTTAATTATATGGGATTTAAATTGAGGATTTGTGATAGTGATTAAATTAGTTGAAGTTTGGAAAGATTCCTTAATTTATTTATGATATGGTTCAAATTGGTTCATAAGGAAATATTGTCTTTTGGATTGGTCAAGAGCTCATTCTATGTTTTGATTGGGTAAAATTCAAACCTTGTATTGAAGAGAAGGTTTTAAGGTGGTAATAAATAGTTTAATGAGATTTTCATAACTCACATTATGATTTTATTTATAGTCTAGTGATTTCCATATTTTGATAAAAGTATGGTAATATTTAATAGGTAATTTCTTAGCATTGATAAAATGGTTAAGAAATTTTTTAGGAATAACATTTTGTTGACATTGTTTTTATAAAGCATTGATGATATCTTCTAATTTCCATATATAATGTTGGGGAAGTTGATTATAATATTTTAGGGCATATCCTATAATATTTTTGACAAGAAATTTAGTGGTATAAAAAGCATTGGTTTGGATCCAATCCTTATATAAAATTTTGAATGATATGATGAAGATAGTAGGGTTTTTAGTTCCATCATACTTAAGGGTTGGAAAATTATCTAAAATATTAATGGATACAATGAATAGAGCTAAGGGTTCATTTTGAATATGTTGAAGAATTTTTTTTTATGCATGATATGTTCAGGGATGGTATTCCCATTGGTATCTCTAAGAGGAAGAGGAACAAAATTCTAATTATTTTGAGGTATGATGATAGGAGTTTGAATTTTTATATGTAGGACATGGTTTTGAATTTTGAAAATTTGAGCATTGTTAGTTGTGTGCATAACATTCATTTCATTTTTTGAACCAGTTTATCATGAATTGAAGTTGTATCAATATGTATGCTTTGATTTTTACCGGTGGGAGGTGGAATGTTGGTGTTGGTTGGAGGGGTATCCCATGGATTAATGAGAGGAGGATTTCCTATGGGAGGGTTTACAATAAGAGGATTCCCTATGTTGGTATCAATTTTTAAAATGTAAAATTAACGTAGTTTATAAATGGTTTCATTTAGGTTGGGATCATCTAGATCATCATTTTGAGTGACATGGACCATGTTTCATTCTATTAACCTAGATGAGAAATGTGAGAAATAGTGCTACATGAGACTATCCACTTAGGTAGATAAGGTAGGAAGGAAAAAAACACCATGTAAACCTATAATAGGTTGTGGACATTGATAAATATCATAATGGGTGATTTAAGTATGATAATTAGAGTGGCAAAAATACCATCAATCTAAAATGCTAAAAAGGGGGAAATGTTTAATAAAGTTAACTAAGTCAGCCAAGATAAATGAGATCGGTCAGGTCAATTTAATAGACTTAAAATATTTGATGAAAATAAAAATATGTTATCCAAGGAATTCATAGTCATCCAAGTTAATCTAGTGTGATTTGGAAAAGTTTTCTAAAAGTAAAACTAAGTCAGCCTATCATACGGAGTCAGTCAGGGCAATCTAGTGTGATTTGTAAATGTTTATTGAAAACAAAACTAAATCAACTAGGGAATGTAGAGTTATCTCGACCAAGATAATGTGATATTTAAAATATAATAATTTGATATGGTTAATTTATTTTGATAAGTAAATAAAAATAAAATTATATTGAGTCTTGTTGGTTGATGTAGTTTCACAAATAGAAAAATATAGAATTATTATGAGCCATGTTGGTCGATGTAATTTAATATATTTTCTAACAAATATTTAAAATATGTAGTAAATAAGACATAATATAAAACTAAATACCACACAATGCATATTTTTTTTATGTTGGTCAATATAATTTGTAATATAATAGATAATAACAAGTAACAAGCATACAATGTAATTTTGTACTATTGGTGATAACTAGTTATCCAAAAAAAATCTAAATAATTTGTATTAAAGTGTTTTGATTAATTTTTAGGCTTCCAAAAATACTTTCTTGTCTATTTAATAGTGAAAATCCAATGTTCCAATGTCCTAAATATGGATGATGTTTTATTTCCATAGCCCATTAAACTCAGTTTCAAGGGTAAGCTGAAAGTAACTTCTTATTGCTAACAACTAACTAATGTACCAAAAAATAAAATAGATGGATATATTCCTAAGGATTAATATAAAGATAAATGTTAGGATTTTATAAAATACCTTGGGGTATAAGGAAACTAAAGACCGTGTTTAGCTTTATAATATGGCTATAACTATTAGGGCAAGCCCCTCATGCCATGATATCTATAAATGATAGAAAAATACCATAGATTTGTGGTAACTAGAACTTCATGATATTATCTAGGTACTTTGAAGATTATTGGTACATAATTTCTAGGGAAATCATGGCAGTGAAAATAAAGGTAAAAATTAATTATTGAAAACCAATTTTCCATTTCATAAAGTAAATAAATAGGAAACCAACTTTTTTTAAATAAAATGTGATATTAATTACTAAGAAATGAAGGTTAATTTAATTTCTTATGAATAAAAGTGAATAGAACCAAAAAATATTGATTAGGCCAATATAAATTGTAAACATAATAAAATGTAGACATGCAAGTTGATCTAGTCTATTATGAAAACATGCCAAAAATAAACAAGATCGACTAGGTAGATCTAGTTTGATTGGTAAAGTAAACAAACATATAACTAAATCAACTAGGCTAACTTAGTTTTTTATGTGGTATAGTTTTTTATAACTAAAAAATGGTAAATGAAAATTTAAAATTAAAATGCTAAATAATTTGACTAAAAAATGATAAATTTGAATCGGTTGATAAAAAAATTGAAATATGAATCTCTTTTAGAGTGAACGTAGAAGATATGACTAGATCAACTAGGTCAACTTAGTTTCTTAGTTGAAAATGTAAAATATATAATTTATAGATGTATTATATAGGATTGAGTGATTCTTATAGAGTCAAAAGTTTGAAAAACACAAATGTTAAATGGGATTGATTAGGTCAATTTAATTTATTATAAATCTAAAAACTAGAAGTGGTAAAATAAAACTACATCAACCAGACTGAGTTAGTTTGTAAAAAAAATAAAAAATTTGAAAAATGATAAGTCAGACTAGATTGGTCAACCTAATATAGTTGAATATAAGATAAATATAGAAAACAAAAAAGGTTATTCAGTTAACTAGTATGACTTAGTTTGGAATGAATCTCTACAAGCCAAAGGAAAAAACTAGATCAACCAACCTAATCCAATTGACTATAAATCCTAAACATGAAAATATATACATAAAATAAATCAAACAACTAGATCTAGTTGACTACAAAATGAAAAATTACAAACACAAAATGATACTAGATCATCTATCTTGATCTAGTTGATTGCAAAAAAGAAAACCTAAAAATATAGGATAAAATTGAATCAACGAGCATGATCTTTTTTATTTTAAATGTTGAATATGTAAACAAAGGTTACTAATAGATTGATTAGCATGATATAATTTATTTAAAATAAAAAATACAAGGGTTACATTCATGTCAAGTTCACTACAATTTATGCAACAAATTAAGATAGATCTAAAACTTATCTAACTTAGTAAAATCCAAGATTGGATAAAGTAATCAACTAACATCCATTATAATACATTCTTAGACTAGGATCATGACTGAATTGGATCTATTAAAGCTAACAAAGGTATCTCTTACTACACAACACCAAATGATAATGTTCTAAAGCCTCTAAGAAAATGATACTGTGTAATAACCCTAGCCAAGTCTACATACATTAAATAAAACTAATCTAGTGATCACCAAAACTTTTGGCACAAATGGGGGTAATAAAAATAATCAAAAAAAACAATAAAATAAAATTATACTCAAGATAATGTAGAGGTATTATAAACAATTAATTTTAACAATATCTACCTATCAAATGAAACAACAAAGTTATATATACTTACCTTTGAAGTGAAATCGTCAAGTCTCAATATCCACCTTGGATAATGGTGATTTGTAATAAGTTGTTTTGGATTGTAAAGATCATAAAGATACATCAAATTTAGGATACAATACCTCTCCTATGCTTCTGAGACTTTTACAAGATGAACACTTTATATCTCTATGGCTAAACCGTAAGAAATGAAATTCTCAAATTATAGAATAAAAATAATTATGAACTATAATTATGTGAAAGTGAATGTTCCTCTCTATTGGATTGAAATGAGCCTTTTAGTTTTATAAATTGATAAGCCTTAACACTTTCAAATTTTAACTGATAAAATCAACCAACTTGATCTCGTTAGTTGGAAAATTAATCACTAGCCTTCAAACTAAGTCATCTATACTAACTTAGTTATATAATATGTGTTTAATACTTTCTAACAAGGTCAATATGGATGAATTAGAATAAAAATATGTTATTTACTTAATTAGGATTTATTTAACAAAGAATCACTTAAATAAATGTGTAGATGGGATTTGGATTACTTGGGGAGTTGGATAAATGGGATTTGTAATGGGTTTATGTAATGATAGAGTTGACCAAAAATATTTCAAATCACCAATGATCTACCCACCCCTTTCTTGTTAAACCATTTAAGGTGTGCACTCAAGGAGATTGAAAGTTGATAGGCTACTACAAAATATAAATGTCAGTAATTGATAAGTTTAAGAATATTCTATGTATATAGGATTTATAGTGGGTTTAGGTATGTTATAATTAACCAAAAAATTTATGAAGCACCAAAGAACATCCCATCACTTTCTTATTTCACCCTTTAAGATGTGAACTTAAAGATACTAAAACTCAATAGGTTCCTACAAGAGAGAAGTCATTAGTAAATGATAAAGTTTAAAAATATTGTGGGTATACATATTTCCCACTCGAATCTCATCACGTGTCACATGAGTTTAACATGATAAAATGTTTTAAGAAAGAATACGAAAACACACTAATTAAGCTAACATATTGTAGTAGAATTAGAAAACAAATGAAAGTAACATATACATACCTTTAATTACCTTTTCATTAAATGATTACATGAAAATATAATAGTCTTGATCATGGAGGGTGAAATACTTGAATTTTAGAAACCCTAGGGGATACAAGGATAAAATTAAAAGCAATGCATGTAAACCCAAGATTTTAAAATTAGAAATCAATAACTCTAAAAAATAATTCAACTACTTGGAAAATTGGTAAGATGGGATCACAAAATCTAGGTTAGAACCAAAATACCAAACATGTAGTGAAAAAATGTGAAAAAATGAAAGTAAAACATAGTACCTTATGTGAAAAAACATGTAAAACATTATAAGTAAATTAAATACCAATGTGAGAAAAAATAAAACAAAGATATGCATGTAAATGACATGTAACTTCATGTAAGATAAACATGTCAAATCAAACACAAAGAGAAAATAAATAACTAAAAATGAGAATTCAAATCAAAATTTAAAACAAGCATGTCAAGTCAAATGTAAATAAAAACATGTAAAAATATGAAATGTCCTATGTAAGATAAGTAAAATCCACAAAAATCAAAGAAGAACCTGATGGATAAATGAATCAAAATATCTAAAGAATGATGACTCAAACTTAGTGTTTATTCTAAAATACCATGTAATAAAACACAACCACCTAAGTATATGACTAGTATGATAATTTGATGTTGCTCTATGAAAATGTCAATGGATGTTTGTGAATAAAACCTAATCCTATTCAAAGTATTACAATGCAAATCATAAAATATAATTCAAAAGGTGCAAGAAGGAAAATGTGATTAATGATGTGATCAACTAAAATCAACACCTAAAAAGTGGATAGCATGAATAAATGTGATGTAGATAATGATAGTGAGGCACCACACGGGTGATGTGAACATCCTTATTGGGAATGAGATACACTAGGCAAGTGAGTAAGGCTATAAAATATCAACATCAAGGACCTAGGTCACTTCATATAATGAACACAAAGCTTGGGCTAACAATTAAAGTACATAGATCATCCCATCAAGGTTATATACATGAAAAATAAAATGGATCATAGCATCCCACAATGTGTTCACAACTCCTTAGGACCCCTTACATAGCTATCATTATACCATGAATATTGGGTACTTGTGTGATAAATTAGGTGTCACTATATTTATATGAGATAATGAGATCTAATTCCCCAATCTAATGGCCTACCTCACCCCAATGGACCTCAAATCTATCATAAGGAAAAATGTAAATTTTGAGCTTTGAGTAAAATAGTAGATGTGATAAATAAATACAACATCATTTGGTGTGATTTACATTTTAATATTATATTTTCATTTTAATCATTGCCTTTTATTATATGATATGGATTTTAGCTCTTTTATATTTTTCCATTCATTCTCTATACATATTCAAAGAACCAATTATGAGGAAATAGGTGATAGACACAAGAAAGCTTACACTTTCCCACTAGAGAAAATGACCTAAAGACCATGGTGCCTAAATAATCCTAGACTTTCATGAAAGTAAGTGTGCAATCTCAAAACAGACTTACATGTGCCTTAGGTGAAAGGCAAGTAGGGAAATATGGGGATTGTGAAAGATATATTTATGTAATAAATCATATAATGATGAATATGTTTGTATCTAATCACAAAGAGGTAAAAAATGTTATGAAAGGTACAAGGTTATGCTATGATAGTTATGTAATTAGGAGGGTGTATTAAACAATAATGGATATATCACAATGCTATTAAAAGTAGTAGTCATACAAAATAGGGTAAAATTAAGTGGTCATCCCAAAAATAGGGGGAATATAAATTAGGGCCTAATAATCACAAAGAGACTAAGGAAAAATGACAAATGTGATAAAATAAAAATTAATTAAGAGACTTAAAGTGTTGCTTAGTAACCAAAAAGGAACCAAAGGCCTAAAGTAATGTGATATAAAACCAAAGTACCAAAAAGTAAATAGTGATGAAAGTAAAGTGAAACCAAAAAACTACAATGGTGTAAGTAAAATGATATGAATTGAAATAAAATTATAAAAAGCAAATAAAAGTGAGACTAAAAATGAAAAAAAAACTATGCTAACATATATATCAAATATGAAAATATAAAATAAAAACCTATGTGTCTTAGAAGGTTTCTTGAAGTTTACTTTATTTGTTAATGTGTACTATAGAAGAAGAGTAGGCATTATAAAATACCACAAAAGGTAATCTGATGTAGGGACAAGAATCCATAGATGACCCAAATGTTGAATGATATGTGTATTTTCATCAAAAGATGACCCAACATATGATCTGGAGTGAGGTGAAATTGAAAAATTAGAATGAGATACATTGGGTTGTAAAATGTATTTTGATGAAACTAGATTTTTAGAATGAACTACTTCAGGCTAGCTAATTCATGTGGAGGTAGGTAAATGTGTTACTATGTTGTATTTTAATGATGTTGTACTTATAATAGGAATTATAGGATAGGTATTAATAGGTATATGAGATAAAGGAGTATTATTTATGATGCACTTTATAATATGTATTTTAACTAGGTGCTCCTTGGGTTCATGTTACCAAGTGGTTGAGGTTTTATGAATGTAACTACCGACTTGAAGTTGTTCATGTTAGTTTTCATTTACATATTAATATATGAGGAATATTCAACTATGGTTTGGATAAAATTATTATATGCCTTTGGAATAAGAGGGTTTTACACTGGTCATTATGTAGTTAATGTTGATGTGATTGCAATTCATTATATTAGGATTGAGATACTTTAATATATGTTTGATAACATTTTTTATTAAGACTGTCAAATTTCAAATGTGGACCAGAAAGGAATCAATAATAATATTTTGGATATCATGATAATTATCATGAGAATGACCTATCATATCATTCCACCAATAAAATGTATCAAGATTGAACCATTTTGGAGGATGTTTGGAAGAGTCAAAGCTCATGGATTAAAAAGGTGGTATATTTTGTTTTAGTTCAATGAGACTCAAGGGAGGGTGTGTAGGGGTTTTATTATTTGGTTTATAATCTACCTCATTAGGTTTTATGAGAGGATTAGTTTTATATGAAGTGATATCAATGTCATTGGCTGATGATTCTTTATGAGATGACTCAAATTAGTTTATAAGGAAGTCTTAACTTTTTTATTGAGCTAAGGAATATTATAAATTCTTAGGGGAGAAAATCATAAATTTTTATTGAAGAGGGGATTTAAGATTAGTAATAAATAGTATGAAAATATTTTCATCATTCATGTTATGATCCATTTTTTGAGATAGAGACTTCCATCATTTGATGGAAGTGTGAGCATATTATTTAGGAAGTTGCTTAGCATTGATGAAATGGTTAAGGATATTTTCATGAAGATCATTATGTTGAAATTAAGTAACTATATAATTGAATAAATAATCTATTAGTGTAATGGAGTGTCTATGAAGTTTATTATACCATAAAAATGCATCATCTACAAAGGTTTTGGTTAGGATATTGGTGGTAGAAAAGTTTTTAGTTTGGACACATTATTTATAAATATTGACAAAGATTATCATAAGGATAACATGATTTTTAGTCCCATCATATGTGATAATTGGGGATATGTTTCCAATGTCTATGGACATAATGAAAAGAGCTAAAGGGTCATTTTGAGTATGTTGAAGCATTTTATTATGAAAAGGGGGTTGGGGGATGATATTTTTATTAGAATCTATGAGAGGAGGTATTTTTTTTTAATTTGGTTAATTCATGATAAATTGAGCTTCACTATCCATTTTAAAAATTTGGTTTTGTGTTTCGATAATTTTGGAGCTAGTAGAAGCTTACATAATGCTCATTTGTTGGATCATTTATGTAAGGATTTAAATTATATCAATAGTTGTATTTTGATTAGAGATATTAGGAGGGAGATATACAACATAAATATTGGGAGGAAGATTCCTAAAATTAGTATTAGTTTACCTAAATGTCGTAGATGAAAAAGGAATCTTGTTAAATCCATCATTCTTGTTAGGAGTGTAAATGATATTATCTTCAAGATTATTAAATAATTGAGAATCATCTACATCATCAACTTGCTTGATTTCAACCATGTAAATGTTGAATTGATAATGCTAGGTGATATTGTTATGGGTGTAATAAGAGGATTGTGAACATTGGTTTTAATATGTGGAACATAATTTGAGGTTCCAACTATTGATGTAGATTTATGGATGAATTTATGACTTATATATTTATAATGTGTAAAATTGGTATAAGGTATATAATTTTCATGATTCTAAATTTATCTTTGAATATTTTATATATATACTATATTTTATGGGGTAGATCAAGATTGAGAAGATATATAATGTTTTTTGTGAAAAAATTCATCAAGGATAACTATCTTCCATAGTAAACAAGGTAATAAGAAAAGAAAACACTATGTAAGATCTAAATGGGTTAAGACTATAAATAAATATTATAATAGGTGATTTCATGATTTTAATTAAAATTAGAGATGGAAAAAAATGAAAACTATAGGCCACCTAATGAACTAGGTCAACCAGGGTTGATGTAGTTTAGAATACAAGAAACATGCAATGAACTAAGTAAATCATGGTCAATGTAGTTACATAAGAAGGCAAAAAAATAGTCTATAGTTATACTAGGTCAACCAAGGTCAATGAACTTAAATTTGGGAGGTAAATAGACTAATTTTTAAGTCTATTTGGTCATCCATGGTCGATCTAGATATATAGATTGGTAAAGATAGAAAAAGAGTAGGTCGAGCCTTGTTGACTTAGTTTGATCTGGAAAAGATTTGATAGTAATATAGATAATTTAGTTTATAAAATAGAGATGAATAAGACATAATATATAAGTTTTAGTTGATTTTTGTTGACTTAGTCTATTTACACATAGTTAACTAGGTTGATTTTGTCCAATCTAGTTGAAACACATAACATCAAACTGTATCAACACTGACTAATACAGTCTAAAATACAATAGATAATAGCAAGAAAGAATAAAGTATGAAATTTTGTACCTAATATTGATAAATATTTATCTAAAATTAAGATAGTGTATATGTTCTAAAAGGATGTGACTAATTTTTAAGCTCTCAAATATACTTGATTGTTCATTGGATAGTGTCGACCTGATATTTCAGAGCACTTAAAAATAGAGAAAGTATCATTCTCATACCCTATTAAACCTTATTTCAAGGGTAAGATAGGAGTAAATTCCTATGTTAAGCATTTATTGGTGCACTATAAAATGAAACATATGGATTACTTCCTAACATTCAATAAAAATGAAAATCTTAAGTGTTTCCTAAATAGCATTAGGTACATGGAAACTAAATTACATGTTTAAATTTGTAATATGGCTATGATTATTAGTGAAACCTCCTCACACCATGATATATATAAATGATATACTAGGACCATAGATCAAGTATCACATAACACTTCATGGTAGTAACTACGTAGTTTTAAAATTATTGGCACATAGTTTCTATGGAAATCATGACAAAGTGGAAAAAGAAAAAAATCAACTACTTAAAATAGATTTTGTAATGTTTGAATGTAAATAAACAAGAAACCAATAGTTTTCAAAACTATTAAAATAGACTGAAATAAACTAGGTCAGACATGGTTGACTTAGTTTACTAGAAACAAAGCAAACACATAACTAATTAATCTAGGCTCAACTTTGTTGACTGTATAGTATAACTTGGTAGAATTGAAAAACTAAAAAACATGAGTGAAAATTGAATACCAAGTTTTCTAATTGGAAAACATAATTACAAAAATTATTTATCAGTTATTTTATTGAGCTAACAAAAAATTATAAAATGTAAACTAGGTCAAGCTAGGATGATATAGTTGGTTATAAATACCTTGATAATTATGATTGGGTTGACTGTAATCAACTTAGTTATTTAACCATGAGTTTTGTGTATCTGAATGCTAAAATTGGGTCATCCTATGTAATGAAGCTTACTAGAAAAACATAGTTAGCACTAGATCATATAGGATCAGTTTAGTCATGTAGAGGTAAAAGACTTAAAATCATTAATATTAAATAGGTTCAACCATGGTCAACCTAGTAGGCTAAAAATGAAAATTGAAAACTACAAACAATGAACTAGGTTGACTTGCATTAACTTACTTGGTTGTGGATGAAAATGTTTAAATAGAGAAAAAAATAGGTTGATTTGTGTTAGCCTAGTTGACTATAGATAAAAATTATAAATAAAATAATATAAGTGGGTTGATCTATGCTAACTTAGTTACCTATATATGAAAATATATAAATAATTATAAGTTGACCTAGTCATCTGTTAGGAAAAAAATTACAATGTCAAGGTTAGATTCACATCAAATTCACTATAATGTATGTAACAAATTAAGATATATATACAAATTATCCAACTTATTAAATATAATCTCTGATTATGGCATAACACTAAAAGAGAGGGTTCCATATATTTTGATACTTTGTATATTTAAAGAATGAACAAATTGGATTTACTAAACCTAACTAATGGATAAATTATCACACAACACTAAAAGAGAGGGTTATAAACCATACAGGAAAATAATCTCATGTAATTACCTTAGATATAAATTTTAAAACATAAAATGAAATCTAATATAGTGTTATCAAATCTTATTGCACAAATGGAGATGGTTTAAAATAAACAAAACAAATAAGGGATTTTGGTAGGAAAATGGAGACCTAGATCACCTAAGGTGGAAGATGGAAAGCCTTAAAAAAATTATAGCTACACTAACTTTAATTATAGAGGTAATATAATCTAGGAGCTATACATGTAAACCTATTACTTTGTGAAGTATCTATCTATCTATCAAATTAAATAACAAAAGTTAGGTATACTTACCTTTGGATGAACTTATTGAGTCTCAATCTCTCACTTGGATAATAGTGATTTGCAAGAAATTGTTGTAGGTTTGTAAGGATAACACTATAGCTGAAATTAAGTCTAAGATAAAATATTCCTTCTTGAATCCAAAACCTCCCACACAAGAAAAGTTATTTTT
>JARHVA010004740.1:790000-1015000 GCA_037957365.1 Torreya grandis
TATAATACTATATTGTAAGTAAATCTTGAGTAACATTGAATTAGGCCTAAAAGACCTAATTGCTAGAGAGAGGTATTGAAATAAATGGTCTATCTTGTGAGTTGGGTTATAAAACTATTTATGAAGGTTAATTAGGTTAATGGGTAATAAAAATTAGTGTTTTAGGGTGTAATAAACATTAATATTTGTATTTTAGGAGGGATATAAGATACTAGCTTTAAGGAAGGAAAGAGGAGATGGGATAAGATGCTAGTCATAAAGGTTAAGTTAATGGATAGGATGGTTGAGTGGAGTTGAAATATGTATATGGATGGCCATATGGTCCCTAATGAGGATAAAATAAAAATTGGAACCAGGTATTATGTTACTATCCTATGAATCTATATAGGTATGAACAAGTATGAACCAAGAAAGGAAAGTGTAGAGATGAAAGAAGTGTTGTTGATGATGGAAATGTAATAATAAGGATGATAGTACAAATGATGATTATAATAATTAAGAAAGAGATAAAACTATATTCATGCATGAAAGGACTTAGAATATTAATCATGACTAGTAAGAGAAAGGGGTATCAAGAAGAGAAATAAAGTAATTGTAACAAAAAATCCAAATCAAAGATCAATGTAGGATGTTGAAGATAAAGACAAAAACCAAAATAAAGTGAAAATGTAGTTTTAGAGTGAGGTTTATTTTAAAATTGTAATAGTATTATACACAATAAGGGGCTTAAGATCCTAGAGAGAACAAGCAAATTTGAAAATATTGAAGAAAAAATATGTATGGTAAAGTAAATAAAAGATATAAAAAAATTTGAATGCAGGGATCAAATTTAGGAAATTTTAAAAGGTTTTAGGTATATTCATCATGGTATTTGTTGAAACGATAAGTATTTTTTAAATTTTTTTTTCAAGGGAGTGTTAGAGTGTCATTATGTGGGGTTTGAAGTGATACAATTGATGTGAAATAAAAGGATAGTATATTTAAATTATTTATGATAAATAACCTTATGTATTTAATAAGAGAGCCACTAAGAATCATTTCATTTTCAAAATCTAGTCATTTGATAATGGAGGACAAGTCTAGACTACTAGATAGTTGCGTAGGGTCCCCCTATTTGCCTAGTGAACATTACCTAGATTGGACAAAGGATTTTGACACTAAATTGGTGGTGAACTTTATTTTGATTAGATATTTTTAGGAATGGATTAGGGAGGTATATAATATGTTCAAAAAAATTAAAATACTTGGAAATATCTTGTATAGATAAATGGTTATCAAAATGGGGAGTTGGCCAAGTAAGGTAAAATTGTCAAGGACCAATATTTCCAAACATTTATTTATTCCATTTTAGTGTTTATATTCCCCCTTATTCTAGTGATGCATAAATTAATAGGGTAAATAAAATGAAATACATGAGTTTATAAACACACTTTGTATTTTTCATGGAGATGTGTATGTTCCATTTTTATGGCATGTGGAGAAGTGTTGAATTTAGCATGACCAAAAATCAATTTGAAGAATCAATATAGATGCTTGAGTTATAAATATGAATGCTCCAACACTTAGAGATTAATCTTAAAATGTGAAAAGAGATGGGAACTAAAAAATTGTTTCACTAAACTGAAACCAAGAAAACTGAGCATCAATAAGATCTCCTCTAGTGCACTTGATAAACTCATAGACAAGAACTGGAAATTGGTAGATAGCTTGATAAAGTGAACCCAATATTAGGAGTGCTAGTAATATATAACATGTCCCACTTTAATAATATGAATAAATTTTTTATATATGTGAAAAACCATTTTACATATAATATTTTAGCTGAGTGTCAAGAGTCAGTGTAATAACTAACAAATGCAAATTCAACATGTAAAGGTGGAGATAACAATATTTTCAAATAGTTTAAAGGTAGTTGTACAATCAAGTATAGTCTACTTATCATGTGGGAATATTAAGGATGATTTGCATAGTCTCCCATAGTACATTTCCATGCTCAATAAGTTATTACAAGCTAAAAAATGGTAAAAACTAGTTCATATTCTCCATCACTCTCCTAGATAAGCTAAAAAGGGTTAATCGATCTTCCTTTTGTACAAATAATATAAGAGTATTTTGAGATAAATGATTATTCCAAGTGATATTATACTTCATCAAATTAAATTTCATGGTAGTTATTGTGGGTTTGATGCAATATGCTCTATGAATCATCACTAAGAAGGTTGATGACTCAAAATTGCTTGATCATCCCCATGGCCTCCAATTTTTCTCATCTATATGTAGTTGTTTAATGATTAAAAAGTTGAATGTGTTTTTAAAATATTTTTTAATGCTATTCATGATGTTTATAACATGTTTTTCATATGTGAAGGTGAGGTGACTAGAAAAATCATCCCACTTTGCTAGTAGAAGACTCCAATCAAGTCTACAAATAATGTTGCTAAGTTACAAAGTTTCACAATCATGAAAATGATTCTAGGACAAGACTAAGTGTTAAATTAAAATATTTGAGAGAATTTTTTAATCATATTTTTCATGATATTTTTGGTATCAAGAGTTTCCCTAAGAGATGTAAAGTCTTAAGATACTTGATATAGTCAATTAGTTTCATTACAAACACCTACATGTTTCATGTTCAAATATAAAGGAAGATTAAGATATGAGATATAGAATAATGGTTTTTAAGAGTATTGATCCTAAATTATATCTAAAACAAACCCCATGAAACTAATGAAAATTCATTAAGATAATGACAAGATTTTAACTTTGCAAATAGTCTTGTATCTAATGTTCACCTACATGCAGTGTTCATCAGTGATCTGAAGGCAATCCAAAGGAGGTAGAGAGTGTTGATATAAGGTGTTTGATCTCATTTGAAACTTTAAAATATGTCTAAAACCATATAAAATACCATTATGGTAATGATGAATCCATTAAATTGTAGATAGAGTTAGGTCCTTGTTTCCAAATTGATAAAATTGAAAATGAGTCTCACTACCTTAATGTCTATGAAAGTGAATTTTACTCTATATATTGCCATATTTTGATGAGAATATATGAGGTATAAATGAGTATTTTGTATCCATACTTCTAAATTGGACATGATAGTAATGAGTAAACATGATAGGAGGTGAATTTCATCAAGAGGAGATATTGAAAAGGATTTTTCATTTCCATCATGTTTCCACAGTAAGCATTCAGTAAAAAATAAGGTGTTTTGAGTCTAGATTGTGAAATTCAACTAAGTTCACTATAGTACACTAATTAAAACATAGTTATAATGTATGAAAAGAACCCATCCATGTGAGATATACTCTTATTAACCTCTGAGAACTATTGAGGAGTTAAACATAGTGCTTAAGCACTTATGATGTTAGGAACCCATGTCCTACCTTCCTCTTTACATTATTAATGTAGTAGTTGTTATAGATACATATGCTTTGTAAGTCATCATTGGAGAAAATTTGTATTATCCCACATGCATGATAATAAATAGTTATTAGAATTGGATTATTTTTTAAGTATTAAGGACCAATGATGGCATCCACGAATTGTATTGAATTGAGCTTGCTCAAAGGAGGTTTCCCCCTCAAAGAGGCTAGTGATTCTGTGATTCAACCATTGTAATTTAGTTTTTATTATTTGAGTTAATATATTGCTGATTTTCATAGTTTATTTCATATATTTTTAATTATATGCTAACCTGTTTAGGAAAGATCCTCTCATTGGGTATCAAAGTCCTTTTCAAGACCAATTTTTGTTCTTCTACCTACTATATGCTCTCACCTTACTGTAATAGGACCCTAGCAATAAAAAAAGTGGTAAAAATTTATTTTAAACCCCACCATGCCATAGTAAATATCTATAACTTTTTTTGTAAATAGGCCATAATCACTACAAATATTAATAGTTTTTATGCTCAGCCACATTGTAGTTTTTTTTGCTCTAAATCCTATCATCTATTTTGGATCAGGGTAAAAACCTATCCACATAACTATGGGAAGTGCTTGGGCATAAGTCCTAAAACTCATTATGAGATGTACCACTGGAACCCCAAAGTATCTAGCTCACTGAGAGGACCTACCATCAAAAAGGGAAATGGCCCCATCTTGGTTGACTAGTTTCCACCCATGAGGAAACCAAGAGCTATCATTTAGGTGTAAATTCATGGCCAAAATTTTTATAGAGTGGTACTAATTTAGAAAACATTAGTGGATATAAATATTTATAAAAAACTTTAGGTATCCATTCAAATTTAGGGCCCATCTCCATCCTATTAGTTTAAGAATACTATCAATATAGTATCAAAAGACTATCAGAGGATTTACCACCAAACATTTGATAGAAACTAGTAAAAAAAGGTAAATTATTTTTCATTTTTTTTCCATATCTCTCCATATATATCCCTATTTATTCTAAAAAATTACATGGATACCATAAATTCAATTCTACACATTTTCTTCCTTGAGGTCCTATATCTCAATTCCACTTTTAATTCCCACTAATCTCAATTTTCCCTTTTTGGGGTTTTGCCATTTCTTCAATTTTTGTCTATTTGCCTCAAAAATTTTCCAAAGTATTTGTTTCCCTTTTTTTCTCCTTTATCCCTCTTCAATAAATTTTCCAATTTTTCCATTCCACTTCTAAAATTTCCCTCACTTTCATTAATCATACTGAATGTGCAAAAAACAAACTAGTAAAAATACCTTTACCCCTTCTGATTTCATCCTACTTAAAAAACTCACTTAATAACCATGTCTTAACTCTAGTTTCCCTATCCATTGTAAACAAATATATATATTTAATACGTTATGTTAGCCACACATGCAGGCACCAAGATCATGGAAGAAGAAATCACAACCTTAAAGGCCCAAGTCACTAACTTAACTGATATGATGTGTGGACTGAGTAAACATAATGGCCTTTTGCTTAGTAAATTATATGATCATTATTCAAATATTAGTTTTTCTTCCACCCACACACCATGTGGGCCCAAACTAGAATTTTTGGTGTTCAATGGTATAGATCTTATAGGTTGGCTTTATCATGTTAAACAATACTTCAACCTTCACAATACTTATCCCATCAATAAAGTCCTAATTTCTTCCTCTTGTAACAAGAGGTACTCCAATGGTACCATTTGTATATCAAATCAAATGATGAATCTAATTGAATATCTTTTACATCCCTACTTTTGGGTAGGTTTGAACCCTCAACATTCAAGGATTTTTTGGGAGCCCTCACTAAAATCTCTTAGACAGGCATCGTTCATGATTATTAAATTGTATTTGAGAAATTAGATAATCATAATGAAGGGTTATTAGATGAATTATTAAAGAGTTATTTTATTAGTGGCCTCAAAGATCCCATCTACTTCAAGTTAAAAATATTCTAACCTCACACCATGACTGTAGCCTTGGGTCTCACAAAGCTTGCTAAAGAAAAATCACCTCCTAGTGTCACATTTATAATTGGGAACCATCCAAAACCTCTTTAAAAAATCCCAAAACTAAGATAAACCCCATCAAATGGATCATAAGAGCCAAAATGCATTCACATCGTGAAAAATGGATTTGTTATAATTGTGATGATAAATGGGTTCTAGGGCACAGATGCGTAGAGAAAAAATTATACTTATTAGATGTTTATTCTCCACCAAATACCAAATATTATGATGATACCAATGAGGAGATCAAATAAGAAGATAATTATTTTATGAAAATAGATTTCCCTCCTAAAATCTCTATCCATATTTTGACAAGAGTCACTACCCCCACAATAATGTGTATCTAAGGTTATTTGAAGAATCAACTCCTTACCATAATTATTGACTCTAGAATCACTTGTAACTTCAACAACCCTCAGGTAGTTAAGCATGTAGAGTTTTTCATCCACCCTTGTTCTAATTTTGAGGTCATGATTGCCAATGGAGGCACATTAAATTACAAGGGAAAGTGTCATAATATTCATATTTTAATTGGTAACTATAAAATTTAGGATAACATGTTTGATTTATATTTAGGTGGATGTGATGTTATTATCAATTCTCAATGGTTATGAAGACTTAGACCCATCCTTTGGGATTTTTTTGAGATATGGATGTAATTCTATAAAAAGAGATAGAAACACACCCAGCAAGGCCTTCTTCCTATCTATACTAGCATTGCCATCTCTCATTGTATGGATAAAATTCTAAAATGGGGATCCCAAATTATATTTTATAAACTCGTTTCTCTTCATAGTACTGCACCACTAGATTCTCACCCACCTTCTGACTTGCACAACCTTTTGGTCAAATATGTCATAGTTTTTGACGAACCCACAGGATTGTCACCTCATTATCCTCCAATATTATCACATCTAACTAATTTATGGTAGTGAACCTGTAAAAATTCATCCCTACCTATAACCATTTCATCACAATACTAAAATTGAAAAGATTATCTATGATCTCCTACAGGCTGGGGTCGTTCATCCCAACACTAGTTTGTATTCTTCAATAGTCTTACTTATTCATAATAAGGATGAATCTTGGTACTCTAGATTGATTATCAAGATCTAAAAAAACTAACCATCAAGTATGAGTTTCCCATTCCCATCATCGATGATCTCCTTGATGAAATTCATGGTGCATAGTTTTATCCAAATTAGACATGTGCTCTGGGTATCACCAAATTCATCTTCATGATGTTAACATTCGTAAGACAACCTTTCACACACATGATAACCACTATGAATGCCTTATCATTCGATTTGGGCTTACTAATGTCCCCTCTACCTTCCAAATTTTTATTAACCAAGTATTCCACCCCTTCTTATGGAAGTTTATCTTGGTAATATTTGATGACATTATCATCTATAGCCCTAAATGGGAGGATCACCTCCACCACCTCAACACCACCTTGGGAGTTCTTGTTGCCAACCACCTATGTTCCAAACATTTAAATTTTTCTTTTAGGAAAATAGAGGTTGAATATCTAGGACATATTATCACATCTAATGGTGTTTATCTCAACCCCACCAAAATTATAGCTATCATAAATTGGCCACAATCAAATACTCTAAAAATCTTACATGGATTTCTTGGTCTAACAAGGTACTACCAAAAATTTGTAAAGGATAATGGCATAATTTTATCTCCATTGATAGTTATCCTTAAGAAAGACACATTTTTATGGATTCCCACATCTACCCAAACATTTTTCCACCTTAAACATGCCATGTGGAACACACTAGTATTAGCCATACTTAATTTATCCAAGCCCTCCATGCTTCAATGTGATGCATGTGGAATGGGTCTTAGTATTATAATTATGTGGGAAGGTCACCCCATCACCTTCACCATCAAGGCCTTCACTGGATGTAATTTGGTATGTTCCACATATGATGAAGAGATTATGGATATCCTCCATGCAATTTATAAATGGCATCCATATTTGATTTTCCAACACTTCTGCATCAAAACTAACCATCAAAGCCTCAAATATTTTTTAGAATAGTGGGTATCTTCCCTAGATCAATATAAATGGGTTTCTAAACTCATGGGATATGATTATGAAATTACCTACAAAAAAGGTAAGGAAAATCTGGTGGCTAATACTCTCTCTTTTCAATTTGAAGGCCCAATACACCTTTGTGTGGTCTCTCTTTGCATTTCCACCTAGCTCCATGATATTCAAAATAAGTGGTATAATTATATCCCAACCCAATAACTCATTCTTCAGCTATCTTCTAATATATATACTAAACCTCACTATACCTGGGATGGCCACATATTATGATATAAGGGTCACCTTTTATTACTAGTAGGCTCCAAGTTTAAAAACATAATTTTATAGGAAATGCATGCTTCCCCTTTTGTTGGTCATTCAGGGTTTCTATAAACATATGAGCAGGTTCACCAAAATTTATTTTGGCCAGGATATCAAAACATTTGTTTTTGAATGTGATACTTTCCAATGCACTAAAGGTGAAATAGTTTCCCCACCTAGTCTACTCCAACCACTTCCAATTCCCACACATATTTGGACCAACATTTCTATGTATTTTATTAAAGACCTCCCAAATTTTGGTGGTAAATCAATTATTCTTATCATAGCAAATTGCCTTTCCAAATATACTCATTTTTGCACTTTGGCCCATCCCTACACTATTTCCAACATTGCTTAGACATTTATTGATCACATATTTTGACTCCATGGTATTCTTACCTCTATTATCTCAGATCATGATTCTACCTTCACAAGCCATTTTTTATAATAAATCTTCAAGTATCTTGGTGAATAATTAAAAATGAGTTTAGGATATAATCCATAGACCAATGGTCAAAATGAAATAATCAATAAATGTCTAGAAACCTATCTTCATTATTTTTTATAGAGAAGAAACATCAATGGGTCAAATGATTACCTCTTATAGAATGGTGGTACAATACCTCCTACCACACCTCTAATAAAATGACTCCATACGAAGTGGTTTGTGGTTAATCACCCCCACCATTCCTCCCATATACACCTAAAATTTCACGAATTTAGGTAGTCGACATTACTCTCTACTATTGAGATCAAATTCTCCATAGCCTATGGGAAATCTCCATTTGTCATAGAATTGCATGAAATAGTAGGCTAATCAACATCACTCTGAGCACACATTTAAACTTGATGATATGGTTTTTATTTATCTATAACCATACAAACACTCATCCCTAAAAAAAGGTTGTAACAAGATTTTCCCTAAGTTTCATGGGCCATATAGGGTTCTCCAATAGATTGGGTCTATTACTTACAAGTTGGAGCTTCCACCTTCCTCCCACATTCACCTAGTCTTTCATGTCTCCTACTTGAAGAAAGTTCTTAGAACCAACATTAGAGTGCAAATAGTTTTAATATATCTTGATAATGAAGGCTTCTTCCTTAAACTAGAAGCAGTCTTGGCATGATGTACCTACCAACTTCACTCCCACTCCATTACATAAGTCTTAATCTAACATCATGATATCCAACCTAAAGATACCATATGGGAACCATTATTCCAAATTCAAAATTGCTTTCCACATTTAAAGCTTTGAGGACAAAGATTTTTTTGAGAGGGAGGAGATGTTAGGAACCTGTGTCCTATATATATCTTTGCATTATTAGTGTAGTAGTTAAGTGTTAATTCCAAATGAAGCATCCATGAATTGTATTTAATTGATATTTCTCAAAGGAGATTTCCCCCTTGAAGAGGCCATTTATTCTATGATTCAACCATTTTAATTTAGTTCTTCTTATTTTAGTTAATATATTTCTAATTTTTGTAGTTTATTTTGTGTATTTAAAATTATTTGATAACTTATTTAGGAAGGATCCTCTTATATGATCACCTATAGGAAGGTTTCACGTCTCATGTAGCATCTATATTTTGACTATAGGTCTATAACACAATGATGGTAGAAGAGATGAAAATATGATCTCAAATAAACGACAAGTGAATTCAAGTTTTAAATAGTACTAGTAACCTAAAGAGAGATAAAAATATGTATATACCTTGATTAGACTTGAATATTCATCAAAGGGATTCTTGACAAAATTTGTATTCTGGTTCATGTATATTGACCTAAGTCCATAAGAGAAATCAGACTTAGCTAAGGATCTGATGCACCAAATAAATGAATATATATAACTACTTGAAAAAAATAATGGCACTTTCCCTATGTATCTTATGAAATATCAATATCTAAAAGACTCATTGAACTCCTCCAAGTGGCCACCTACAAGTGACATAGTCTAACAAAGTCACAAACTAATCTAGGTATAAGAAAGTACAAGTTGGTTTGGTGTAAAATCCTTCGAAATGAATGATCATGTTGGATAAATTATTATAATTTTCATGTCATGTTATTTCAGATTCTAGGTAGTAATGATAATGATGGATAAATAGGTCTTCAATCCCAACTCATAGTCAACCAAAGTCCTACATAACTTGTAGACCTAATGAACTAGTTTTAGGAAACTTGAAGGTTTGAAGGATTTTTAAGCATGATATAATTATGATTTTTTGTAAATAACACCATTATTAATTAAAAAATCTCTATAAAGTCTCATTTAATTCTAAATAATAGGGGAAATTTCCTCTATTTTGTCTCAGATAGAAGATACTCCATAGACTGCATAACATGTAGACCTAACACAATGGAGGTTAAATAATGAATTGAAGATCCAAGAATGAATTAAAATAAGATTATTTGGGTTTATTATTATATGAATAAAGTTTTGTATGTATTTTAAATCATAATAAACCCTCAGAAGGGTCAAACACATAGTCTAGGTCTTTAGGCCTAGAAATAGGCCTATACACTAGTGACTTCCAACTCTATCCAAAAGGCCACATGAAAATTCCAAATTATATGTGGAACCTTAATGGAGAGTACAATATGGATCACAACCATCAGTTTTCAAGGGAACATCATAGAGAGATCACTTTTAGCCTAGAACCATCTCAAGGGTGTCTAAAATGTGTGAGAGAGCTCAAGAGGCCAAGTTTAAGTGATCATAATTATACGATAATTGTGAATGAGACCTCAATCACTTAGGAAAATTTTAAGAGTGTCCTATACCCAAAATTTGTGTAATTTTTACTAAGGTTGGACATTAGGATTTTTTGAATAATCCTTAACATTCCAAACTTTTTGAAACCCTCCTAAAAACCTTATTGAAAACCGATGAGAAAAAGATGATTTTAAATTCATTAAAAAGTTTTAAAATGAATTATAAATTGATTGGGAATTGTCTATCACTTCCCCTTTATTCTTCCCACCCAATTAGTTTATACAATCACTTGTATAAATAGGTCTATTTTAGGGATTTATGTATGTTTTGATGTGTTTTGCAGGTGCATAGGAATATTGGTGGATGAAATATAATGAAAAAGGTATATAGAGAATTATACTAACTTCTTAAACTAATTTATCACCTTGGTCTAAAAGGAAAATAATTTTAATATCTCATTCATAATAGGTAGTCTAAATAGATAGTGAGAAGGCAAGGTGACTATCAAGTGATGGGGATGAGAAGTGTTCTAAGAGTTTCATGGAGGTCTATTTGATATACCAAAGGACAAGGGAGATTAATTTAATTTTCCTAACATCTCTTAAATTAATTTCTTTGATCAATTTCAACCCTTTTAAATGACAAGTGTGAGGATAGACCTAGGGGATTGGTGACAAATGACTACAACTAGTGAATGATAGATGACAAAGATGAATCCATAAGATAGGAATAAGTTTATTACATTAACTTGCCTCATATATACCTAATAATGACATACCATATGTTTCAAATATTCCTATGGAAAATTTGGGCACTCAAGTGATGAGTGTCATTCAACTCCTCATTTAATCAATGTTTAATTGATGTCTTATCAACCAGGGCTAGTGTCCAAAGTTGTCTGCAGTAAGGTGTAGGATGGTATATCTAGAAGTCTTCTTGTGGGGGTGTTTGATGGTCCTATTCTAACTTTGACTAATTTCATAAATGCATCTTAAACTACTTGATTCACTCTTTTTATAAAAAGGAAAAGATGTAACTATTTAATCAAATGAATCCACTCTTTTGCTTGAAAGTAAAATCACACTCCTATTTACACTTGCATGGAAATGGAGATGTTTAACTTAAAAATGAAATTTGCTTCTCACGTTTGTTGTAAAAGAAAACACACTTTTCTTAGAAAGGAAATGACTTTGGAATAAGGAAATTCCTTTTGAATTGTGAATTTGTTTTTATGTTTTATGAATTAATACAAACATTATCAAGATTCTGATTAGTTATAACAAAGAGTTAATATAACATAACATAAGTACCATACACAATCCCTAGTTCCAAGGAGAATGGGCCCTTACTCCTCTCCGACTTAAGAACAAAGATTAATCAATGCTGGAAACTAAAGTGATAATTCATAAAATTGAAATAATTACAATCTATCTAAAACTTGTAATATACGTGTATGTATCTTTCATCTATTTTCTTCCCCTTTTAATAACAAAAGTCTTACATTTTATATTAATTTAATCAACTCAAAATAGGATGTAAAGAGATAGGATTCCTTGGTCGATCCACTCATCCAAAAATAGGAGATTGGATTTCCAAGAGATCCAATTATTATAATGAAATAGATATACTATCCTATAATAGTATTAATATCTGAATATATACAAATTTATCAAAAGTAAATCCTAAAAAACAATAGGCAAGTATTTTCCTCATTTGACTCCAACTGTAATGATTCTCTCTTATCTTATCTAGTTGGTAGCTTCCCCATTTATAGCTTTGTCTTTAAAAAATCCATAGAATTAACCCTATAGAGTTAGTAGGAATGAGTCTATGGAGTCCATAGAAACAATCCTATGGAGTCTGTAGAGACAAGCCTGTGGAGTCCATAGAAACAAGCCTGTGGACTCCATAAAAACATTTTTTGTGAGTTCTTATTTCTACTGGATAGAGATCAAAATTGAACTTTCACTATACATCACTTGTGTCTTCTTCCTGAGCATTCTTCACAAAAAAAATCACTAAAACATGTTATGTATTAGACATTAATGACAAAGTAAAGGTTTAGTCTTTGGTTCAATATAAACAAGACAAGTATCTAATTTCCATGTAATAACTATCCAACAATCTATGATTTTCATAAGATAATATCCTTAGAGAGATGAATTGAGGGAAATAATATGTCAATAATGAGCCATATTCTAAGCTCATCATCTCCCCCAGGCTTTACCTTTTTCAAGTCCCATTGTAAATATTCATTTGCATTCATAGCTCTTGTATTTATTTCCAAACTCTAACTCAAATCATAGTCATCAAATTCATCTGTTATATGCTTGTCTAAATTACTTGTAAACCCTTGATGTTCTTAAATCATTTATTTCCATGTATTAAATTTCTCCTCTAAATGTGGAGCCCAACTCTACCATCTTGGAATAGGTATGATCAATAAAGGGGGTATATATCTCATGCCAATCCATTTTTTTCTCCCCAAGAGTTTCTTACCTCTATTAAGATTTCCAAAATTGAGGTATATCTCCTCATAATCCATCTTTAGTTATTTGGAGACATGACCTCTCATCTTCTAAGAGGCACTAAAAGTTGGTCCCACCTTTTCACACTTATAGTCACCACTGAATCAAAACTCTGTCTTGAAAACAAGTCAAAAGAAACAACACAATCATATAAATCTTGTAAATATTGGGTTTTAACTTCATCATTTAAACAAGTATAGTTAAAATTCTTTCTGATCAGTCTAGGGATAGGAAAGGTTGGTTTGATCACAATCCTGTAGTCTTAGCATGATTTTTATACTCCTCAAAGCTGCTTTTCCATGCTAGTTGATTTTTGAATGTAGAATGTAATTCCCTCAGTTGAAATTATCTTACATGAAGGTTTATCAAGAACTTATTATGCTCATAGTCTCCTATGATCAAATCATGCAAATAAAACTCACAAATCAAATCTTATTGATCAAATTCAGCACTATAGAAAATTTCCAAAAATATTGTTGGCTATAAAATCTTATAAGGAAGATGAAAAGAGATCCTTAAAAGTTACCATCTATAAAATTGTTCAAATAAAAACAAACTATATGCAAGAGAAGGATTCCTACATGCCAAAAGAGATTCCCCTAATTTTCATGCATCCTAAGAATTTTCTTCTAAATCGTGGACCTTAGCTTCTAATTCTTTCTTTTCATTTTCCAATATTTTGTTTGAAGAAGTTGAAAATTTATTTTTCTATTAGAGTATGGAATATTCTTCTTCAATTTGATTTAGCATTTTCAAGGTAGGAATACTTGGACAACTTGTTTGACAACTTTGGTCAATAAATACCTTAGGAGGAAAAGGTGCAACATTAGAAGGTGCTTTGGAAGAATTTACCAAACTCTACAATCTCCTATTCTCCTTCTTCAGATTTTGTACCTATATCCAGAGGTCTATTTGTTTACTTTCATTTTTATTTATTATTTATTCTAATTTGTAAACTTTTTTTGCATGATTGGCAAATGTTGTGTCTAATTTTTGTACCAATAATGAGTTGAGATGATCCTTATTCTAAAACTGATTGGTCAAGTCGACAATGTCAGTTGTTTATTGTTGCTCTAGAGCTTGAGCTTGAGAAAGCTTTAAGGTTAACTGCATAACATGATCATTCATATTAGATGACTCTCCTTTCTCATTTGTGCATATAATTTTTCTTTTATTCATTTTAGTTTCAACTGAAACATGTGGTTATCCTACCATACTTGATTCCTCTACCATGATTGGCTCCTCTATTATGATTTTAGAGTTCCTTTCGAAAGGAGCTTATTCAATATTTACAGTTTTAGGGATACTTTGATGTATGGGGGAATGAGATACCTTTTAAAGACTATCTAGAATGTCTATAGCCTCTTGTTTATCTTCATCCATCATAATTAACCTTCTCCTTCTTTCGGTCACTCTCTGAGCTACACTTGGTTGTCTTTCCTTTTCAACCATCAAACTCTCAGTCTTCTCAAGTTTTGCAGCAACCTTTCATTTCAATTTTATTCTTCTTGACAAGGGAATTAGTTACACTATAGATTCTTGAGGTTCCTTTGGGGATCTTGAAACTAGAGGGATTTGAGACCTTTTGATTCTTCTTAAAGAAGAAGAAGGGGTTTCTTTTGAGATTACAGTCTATGATTTCTTCTTTGAAGTTGTTTCTTGAACTAATATAGTAGGTAGAGATGAATGCTCATATGGTAAATTTTAGGTTTCTTATGTAGGATTTTAATTTGTTATGTTATACTATTCTAAAATTCCTCTTTGAGCTCTTGTCTTTGCTGAAGGAAGTGATGTTAGATAATTAGGTGAATAAGGCCATGGTGCCTAAGAGAAGTATTAGGAGTTGTAGTCATAAATTGAAGGGTACCATATAATAAGGATGAGAGGTTAATATTGTAATGAGGGTTTTGCTTCCCATACTTAAGGTGTATTAATATTTTCATGGTGTCTCCTCCTAAAATATTATTTTGCCCCTCACAAATTATATACTTGAGTACCCACTTGGCTACAAATTTACAAGGCTTAGGAAGTGAATTTATACGAATCCATTTTGATTTTCCCTTGGAATATATTATACAAAAAGTCCCAATCTACTCATTACCATTAAAATAAATAATTAAATCACTAAATGGAATTCTTCCTATTGATCTCATTCCCTCTTTTGTAACTTGTATGATCTGAATTATAATTTGAGTTGAAATAGGAATAATAATGCCTTTAACAACTAAAAACTCAAGGGTGAGATAAGTGATGAATTCTCTTACCATTATTTTGTGGAAACCCTAGAATTTTTCAATGAAAACTAGCCATCCATTTACTCTAAACACTACCATAGAAGCTTTCTCTTTATGAAGCTTTACTGCATTTTTTGGATATGATCTCATTTTTATCCCATTTCTACTCAAATTTGTAGACAACTCTATTTATTTAACTCAGATTAGGGTTTAGAATAGCTTCTATTGAAATCTATAGGCAACAATCACTGAGGATCTATAGAAATGAAATGTTTTGTGTGAAAATCCATAGCTTTATGAGTTCGTAGTTGGACATGATTACTTTATATAGTTTAGCACCTCATTTTTCTACAGAGTGTGCAAGCCATTTTGTCAAATTATTATAAATTAGATGAAATGATGACGTGTCACTTTGACAATGACAACTATTTATCATTTCATTTAGAAACCCTTTATGATGTCCCATCATTATAATTATTGATGATACAATTGATTGTACCAAATCTATATAGGTCATCATGACATAGACATACACCTTTTTTATCTTGTTTGCATGTTTATCCATTATGGTATGTGTCATGTCATTCCATTTTCAAAGGCTCAAGTTTGGGTCATCTCCATAGAATAAATCTTAATTAAATAAAAGATAAATAGTTAACTAAACATAAATAAATAGAATATGTCTCACTTACTTTTGACCTTAGATTTATTCTTTGCTTGCCATTTGTCCTACACAAATAAGTTTGGATGGATTAGTCAACAGGTGTTGAAAGAACAAATTTTATTACATGGAGAAGATCAATCTTAGTGACATGATGAGATTATATTTCTTTTATATATATATATATATATATATATATATATATATATATATATATATATATTCCCTTTCGCTAGCCATTACTAGTTTTCTAGCCAAAGCCCTTTTTGCAATGCATAACCAGCCAACAAGCTAGTTTTCTACGCATGCATTGTCAATAGTGTCCCTGAAAGGATTTTCACTATTGATATTTTATTTATTTTTTTATTTTTATTTTTTTCTCTATAGGATCATCAAGGAGTAGGTTCTATGGAAGAATTAGAGTCCTCCACAATAGCTAATTTATTTGAAGAAGTTTCCCTAGAAGAAGTAGAGTCCTCCAAAAAGGTTACTTGATATTTTACCTTTTGTAAAAATTCTTATTTATTAGAGGTTTTTGATAAAGCTTCAATCTATATCCATTGACTAACAGAGCTCTTCTACTATCATCAATAGGTATTAGCTTAATAGAACCATTTTCAAAGACCTCCTCAATCTAATAAGGTCCCAACCACCTCATTTGTAGTTTTCCTTTAAATTGTTGAAATTTGGAATCAAACAATAGTGCCCAATCTCCTTTATAAAACTTCTATTGCTTGATCTATGAATCATGCCAAAATTTATTTTATGTTGTACCAATTCAGTTCTTTGTATTACTTCCATCCTCATCTCATCAAGTTGATTAAGCTATAAGAGTCTTTATTTTTGTATTTATTCGAATTCAATCCCTACTTCTACAACTATTTTCAAAGTTTATAATTCAAATTCAACACAGAATAAGGGCTTCTTACCATAAACCAATTCATAAGGTGAAAATATAGTTGTTGTTTTCTAAGTAGTATTATAGGCTTAAACAGCTTATGGTACCTTATTTTCCCAATTATTTCTACTAGAATTAATAACCTTGTTTAAAATGGTTTTTAGTTCTCTATTGGTGACTTCAACTTGCCCATTAACCTGTGGATGGTATGGAGATATTTTTCTATGTTGAGATTGATATACTTGCATGAAGTGCTTTATCATGTTTGACATGAACTATGGTCCTTGATCTAAGACTATCTCCCTTGGAGTACCAAATCTTTGCATGATTTTGAAATATAATAAATTAGCTACCATCTCTTTTCTTATATGAGTTAATACTTCCACTTCCTCCCACTTGGTCACATAGTCTATACATACTAGGAGATATTCTTTTCCTCTAGAAGGAAGATCCATAGGACCTATAAAATAAATTCCCCATTCCTCAAATGGTTCCAAAACCAATTGAGGATGAGGGTATAGAGGTATATCTATTGAAAGAGTAGTCTATCCAATTCTCTGACAAGCATCACAATTTCTAACATATATTTTTACTTGTTGATGAAGGTGAGTCTAATAGTATCCTACTCCTAGGATTTTGTGTAGGGTTCTTTGAGATAAGTAATGACCTCTTCCTACTTCATCATGACAAGATCTAATGATATCATAAGCTTAAAAATTTGTCACACACCTGTGAAACACATGGTCAGGTCCAAGTTTGAATAACATTGCATTAATCCATTTAAAAGAAGAAATTTATTTGATTAAATGTTTCTTTTCTTTTTGTGAAAATTGCAGAGGAAACTTCCCTGTGGTGAGGTGATTGGCTATATCAACAAAACCATGGAGATTTTGATGAAATAACAAATAATTATTCATCTAGAAAGTCATCTTTCACTAGTTCTTTGTCACCTATAGTGTTCATTCTTGACAATAAATCATCAACCACATTAGACTTCCCTAGTTTATCTATAATAGTAACATCAAATTCTTGTAAGAGCAATAACCATATAATAATCCTACCTCCCAAAATTAGTTTGTTAGTAAGATATCTAATAGCTGAATGGTCTATATAGACAAATACCTTGTAGCCTATTATGTAGTGTCTAAATTTGTTAATTACATAGACTACAGCTAGGAATTCCCTCTCAGTTATGGTGTAGTTTCTTTCAACAAGTGTCATGTTTTTGTTAATATAATATATAACATACATGTTATCCTCTTCATCCTTTTATCCAAGAACTACTCCTACTGATGTATTAGAAGAATATATGTATATATTGAAAGGTTGAGTCTAATCTAGTCCTCTCAATACTGGAGAAGTAATGAGTTTATCTTTGATGGTCTCAAATCCCTACTGGCAACTATCACTCCATTCGAATGTACTATCTTTTGTAATCAAGGCAAACATAGGGGTAGTTATTTGGATAAAATTATCTATGAAGCATTTTTAGTAACTAGCATGTCCTAAAAAAAATTTAGTTTGAGTTTGTGTTTGTGGGATAGGTAAGTTGGAGATTATTTCATCCTTCTTTGGATCTACTTGAATGCCTTTTATAGAAATATGGTGTCCCAACACTATTCCTTCATCCATCATCAACAAAAATTTCTCATGGCTCAAAGATAATTGATGTTCTTCACATCTAATCAATACTCTTTCCAAGTTGGTAAGAGCCTCTTCATAAGTTCCACCATGAATGGTGAAATCATCCATATATACTTCAACACAATCATTTGTAAGGTTAGAGAATATTTCTAGAAGTGCTCTTTAAAAGGTTGTTGGAGCATTATAGAGTCTAAATGGGAGTACTCGATAAGCAAAATTTCCCCAAGGGTAGGTAAATGTGGTTTTATCTTGATCTTTAGCTACCACCATTATCCGGTTATACCCACTAAACCCATCTAGGAAAAAAAAACATCTTTTTCCTATCAAGTTGTCAAAAACTTGATCAATGAAAGGTAGAGGAAAAATAATCTCTTAGTGTTGCTTTATTCAATTCTATATAATCTACACATACCCTTAATTTTCCATTTTTCTTGGGTACAATTACTAGGGGTGAAACCCACTGGCTATCTGAGATGGGGTAAATAAACCCAACTTCCAGTAATTTTTGGATCTCTATTTTGACTCTTTTTTAATGCTAGGTTTATCTTCTTTATGGTTGTCTGACTGATTTGATAGGTTCTATGTAAATATGATGAGTGCATATGCTAGGGTGAATTCCCTTCATGTCGGTATAATCCTAATCAAAAACCTTGGTATGTATTCCCATTACATCAAAGGGTTGATCCTCCTCTTCATTTTTTAACCAACTATTGATGTTTAAAATATTTCCAGGTAATACCATGATTGGTTTTGTGCATGGGTAGTTGGATTATATTTGCTTGAATTCACTAATCAATGAGTTTAGAGGACATAGATGAGGAATTAGCTTATGAAAAATGGTTACATTATCAATAAACTCTTTTCCAAGAGGAATCAGTCTTGCTAAAGAACAATGGAATGCATATAAAAAATGAGTTTGTTGTTATTCTACCAATTTCCACACACTTTCCTGAATCAATCCATGATAATATGATGAGGAAACAATAGAATAAGTAGAATTGGAGGTTTCATAGTATTTTGTCTGACCCAAGAATCCTAAACTAAGTTATTCCATAGTTTTTGGACTGGTAGAGTTCATAATTTTTGGACTGGTAGAGTCCATAGCTTTTAGACTGGTAGAGTAAATAGATTTTGGACTAGGAGAGTCCATAGATTTTGGACTGGCAGAGTCCATAGCTTTCAAACTGGTAGATTCCATAGCTTTTGGGTATATGTGTCCATTCAATTATTCCAATTGTTTATTAACTTTGATCATAGCTAAGGAGGAAATATTGTTTGATTTGTTGTTTGATTCATCCACCCAAAGTTCTTGTATGTGATTTGTTGATGGTTTTGCAGGAGGATAAAAAGAGATGCATTTAGATTTTAACCCATTAGAAATGGTGATGTCTCCTAACCTATAATCAATTAATGCTATTATAGTATCCAACCATGGTCTACTTAGGATTATGGGATATCCTAAATTCTTTGTTTTAGGTTGCAAGACCATGAAATCTACTAGATATTCCCAAGACTCTATTAATACTTCAACATTTTCTATAGTCCCTTCTAGTTTAGTTATAGATTGGTCCACCATTTGAAGAATCATAGTTGTGGGTTACATTATCATAAGAGATAATGTATGGAGAATATCATTTGTCATAACATTAATTGTTGTTCCCAAATCTACCAAGATGTTAGGAATTTATTTACCTCCGATTGTGACTGTGATTACTACGCTTTTTAGATCTACATATTTTGGAACTAATAGTTTTCTTACTAATAAATCAACAAATTTTCCATCAACATGAATGGTTCCTCAATATTTTGCTTTCCTCCCAGGTGTCTTGATACAAAGGTTTTTGATGATCTTGTTTAATTCAGGTATATCCCTAATAGCTTGTAGTAGGGGTACCTCAATATTGATCTTTTTCAACTCATTGACCAAGTTTGATTTTAGTTTAATATCAATTTCTTTTAATATTTAAAGAAAAGGAACTACTAGTGTAGTAGTGTTTTCTTTGTTTGCTTTAGGGCTCATTTTGATTTTGTCTTCTCTAGTTTTTAATTGAGATGATTCTATATTTTCTTTTTCATCAGGTATCTTAAAAATGAGAACTAGAGGTTTTTGTATAGTTTTCCCTAATCTTAAATGTATGTCTGAACAATCAATATCTCTAACATTCATTGTCTCTTCCTATTCATTAACATAAACAGGTCCTAGTTGTTTATTTTTAGGATTTTCTATTAAATGTGTAGGCATTAAGGGTTGATTGGTTTGTCCTTATTAGTGAATAACTAGGGGTGGTATTATATTTTGTTGTTGAAGTGGTCTTATTAGTTGGGTGAATTATTATTATGGGTTCCACTGTAGATTCCATTGTTGATATCATTATGGAATCCATTGTTGTTGTGGTATCCATTGTTGTTGTAGTTGTGGTACCATCCATGGGGGTGTTGGCATCCAATCTTGTCCTACCCATAAATTTTGGATTGATGGAATTTGGGGTTGATTCCAAAAAGTTAAAACATTCTATGGTGCCATCTATGGAGTAACTGGATTTCTTGCATTAAACTATCCTTGAGCTTGGTTTTGTGGGGCAAAGTTTTGTCTCTAGATATAATTTACTTCTCCAGTGGACTGGACTTGTGTTTTCATTTGATTTTTTAAAATAGGTAGAAGGGTGCAATGTTTGGTATCATGATTTTTTGCATAACAAATCCAACATGATGAAATATTAGTTTTATCTAGGGGTAGTCTCTAAGGGCATGTTTCTATCTACACTTAGGACAATAGATTGCTAAGGGTTATATTGTATTTGCCTTAGCTTGAAGGCCATCCAAAGTAATATTTAGTGTAACCAGAATATCCATCTTTAGATTGGCAAATTCTTCCATTAGCTTACCCACTTCATTATATTTCCCAAACCTTCCTCTCCTAATTCTGGGTTTTGTTCAAGAGTAGTTGGAAAAAATCTCAAAAATATGATTGAAAGCCAACTTATTTATATATCCACCTCCCATAAGATTTAATTCATCTCTAGTATCTTCATCCAACCCTTTTAATAAAACTAATTTCTAAACTTCTTCAGTGAGTGGATAATTGCTTCTTTTATGAGTGAACATGAATCTATCCAAATAATCCTCTAAAGATTCATCCTCATTCTGTTTGATTTTGAAAAAATCCTCTTTTCTTTCTTGCACTTAGTAGTAATCTTTATACTTCTTTAAGAATTATGTCTCCATGTCATCCCATATTCTAATAGAATTTATAGGTAAACCCATGAACCATCTCATAGCTACATCTTTAAGTGTATAGGGAAATAGTTTTAATTTCTAGCTATCTATTATGTAACCATAGGTTTGACATTTCACCTTAAACTCAAATAGGAATTGATCAGGATCTTTTGTAGATCTTCCCCAAAAAATTTGGTAGATTAGCTAGTGAAATATTTTTCATGGGGGTTTGATCATTAGGATCTACAACAATAGGAAAGGAGAAAGTCCTTCCTGGTTATGCAAGTTGTTGATTTTGTGGATTTTATTGGAAAGCCATATTTTCTTCTTTTGGTAATGTTTCAAAGTTGGGATGATCTTCTCACTAAATATTTGTGGTATCAGTTATGGGTTGTTTAAATTTCTCAAAATTTTCTTCGGCTATGTATTTTTAAAATGTTTCTTCTAAGTCCTTGGCAATTTCTAAATAGTGTCTTCCTACAAGAGATTGATCCTAAAGAATTTGTCCTATGGGGTTTGCTTATGGCAATGGCCTAGTTTCTATCCAAGTTTTTGATGATTATTGTAGATAAGTTTCACTCGTAACTTCTGGTTCACTACTCAAATATGTTGAAGGAGTTTCAATTTGTGTTCTTGGTGGGAATTTTGGGATGAATCATCCTTTAGAGTCTCTAGGATGGTACATCAATTTATTGATTTTTTTTGGGATTTTATAGTTTTTAAAAAGATTATATTTTTTATTATAGACCAATAATTATTACGTTACTAACACCTTGTTCCCTAACAATGGTGCCAAAAATGATGAGTGTCACTCAACTCCTCATTTAATCAAAATGTTCAATTAATGTCTTATCAACTAGGGCTGGTGTCTAAAGCTGTCTACAGTAAGGTGTAGGATGGTAGATCTATAAGTATACTTATGGGGGTGTTTGATGGTCCTATTCTAACTTTTACTAATGAAATAAATGTGTCTTAAACTACTTTATTCAATCTTTTTCTAAAAAGGAAAAGATGTAACTATTTAATCAAATGAATCCACTCTTTTACTTGAAATTAAAATCACACTCCTATTATGCTTATGTGTAAATGGAGATGTTTAACTTAAAAAATAAATTTTCTTCACACATTTGTCGTAAAAGAAAACACACTTTGCTTAGAAAGTGCACTCCTCACCATTAGGAAGGCAATTTCAAGTAGGATAATGAAGGGTCTATGCCATCTTGAGGAAGATGCTTTATTTGGGATTGACACATGTTCATATCAATTTTTTGACTTATTTTCAACTTAATTTTATGTTTTTTTAATTGGTTTTCATGGATTAACACATGGTCTTGTGACCTTTTATATTCACTTCTTTTTATCTCTTCTCTTAGTTCTGTAAAGTCAAGCCTTTTTGGCTTTGTATTGGATCTACAATTGGTATGGTGAAGCCCTAATGGTTTTGACACCTCATTTGCCTTTTAATAAAGTTTCTAAGTTTATTTCATTCTATTAAATATCTTACTTAAATTTTTTAGTTGGTTTGTGTGTTGACAAGTGATGTAAGTGCTCTCCTTGTTTTCATGTCTACACTTACATGTTGGTGTGAATGTGATCTCTTTTAAAAAGTTTCATTAACTATAATACTTATTAAGTGTGTATTGAAGTTTGAGAGGGATTAGTAGTGTCTTATATCACACTTTATCTTCACCTACCTCTATAAATTCATGGCAATGTACCTCTATGAGAAATACTTATGTTAGAAGGACATAGGGTTGAATTTAGTTTGAGTTGACTTCTTTCTTAAGTGTAGATGCAAGGTTCAAGGAGATGTCATAACTTCTACACCTTTCCAACACTTTCTCTAAATGCATCATATGATCTTCCCTATTTTTAGAAAACATTGTTATATCATCCATGTAAATAATAATGAACTTAATTACTAATCTATGGAATGCATGGTTCATTTCTCACTAGAAATTTTATCCCTTGTTGATTAGTCTAAATGGCATTATTTTAAAATCAAACATCCCCTATTTAGTGGTGAAATCAGTATTCATTCTATCACTCTTGTTTACCAGGACTCAATTGTAGCCTTAGAATCCATTAAAAAATGACATCATTCCAGAGCCACTTACCAATTGTATGACTTCATACAAAGATGACAAAGGGTAATTATCATTATAAAAATATCTATTCACATTCTAAAAATCAACATAAAGGTAGATTTCTCCATTTTTATTTTGGACTAGTATAATATTGGCAACCCATGTCAAGTGCCTTATATGAAATATTATTTTTGTGTAAATAAATTATTCACTTCCTTGTAAATTAGAGGTTCTAATATTGGATTGACTAGCCTTTGTCTTTGCCTGAAAGGTTTGCAAGCTTCCTTCAATGGGATAGTGAGTGATAATACTAGTGTCAAATATCTTGAGATCATCATAAGACCAAGTGATGATGTATTTAAATTTGGTTAGAATGTAATTCCCTCTATTTGATTCTTCATTAATGCATAATATTTAAGCATTAACATTCTACTCATTCTTAGGGTATCTTAGGTTTACTTGTATGTTGTCCTTCTTTATTAATTTGGGATGCTTAGTTTCATTTCTTTACTTATCTAGGTTGAACATACTCTCTAAAGAGATCATGCCTTTTGGGATTCAATTCTCTTTAGTTTGGCCTATTCCATATTTATGGTCATTTGAACTTTTAGTGAGACTTTTGTCCTATTCATCAGTAATGGAAGATTCAAACATGATAGCATTGCATAGGAAGTCAATTATTTACTAGTCATCATCAGAGACTTGGAAGTGGTTGATGGTATCTAGCATAGATGGGGATGAGATTGTCTCTATAATTAATTATTATAATTTTAAGAATTTTAGAGGTACCAAATTTATTGTTGAGGATGTTAGAGCATCTACTAACTAGTTTTATTCCCTCAACAAGTAGATAATATTGAATGAGGCAAAGTATTCAATTAAGTCCCATGCTGTAAATTTATACTTTCTTAAATAAGAAAGTTTGCACTGATATATTCTTCTAATTTTATTAACCAATAACTAATAATCACCATAAACTATCAATTCTTTAGCCTTATGTCTAATTAAAAATTGAAGTCCTAAGATAAGAACATCATATTCTAATAAATTATTAGTGCAAGAGAACTGTAACCTATAAGAAGATAGATACTCTTTGCCTTTAAGATTTATTATGACAATATTAACACCTGAACCTTGTTTTACTTGTGCACCATCAAAGTGTAATGTCCAAGGACCATTGCTTTATTTTTCCTCTATATTGTTATCACTTGTGACAATGTTAATGTTTTACAAAGTATAAACACCCAAGTTAGAGGATTGGTAGTTTAAATTTTCATTATTGTCATTGTAATCTATAATCATATAATTAATCTTGGGCTCATGATCGATCCTGATCTAAATAGGGATCCCACGCCAAGGCAACCACATATGGGAATTAGCCATGGACATGTATCCATTCAAGGATTTAGTCTAGTCATGGATAAGTAACAACCCATAAGCTTAAACTATGTCAAATTCTTAAATGTCAATGAAATGATATATTCTAAGCTCATGAGCTAATTTCATATGGATGTTCAATGAGTCACCAATTAAATTTACTCTTGACTTATCTAACTGTAGCACTACCTTTTCAGATTTGACTAGGTTTATCCCTAGTCATTCAAAAATTGCTAAAGGCATAATATTCACTAAAGAACTAGAATCAAATAAGAAATTATGGATATTTTTACCAAATATTCTAATAGTTAATAGTAATTGAAGAACCTCATGTTTTCTCTTATACATTTCTACATTGGCATGGGATTTTTTAGCCTTGCTAGAGCTAGGCTTTTCATTCAGTGATTTCAAAAGAAAATCACATTGTTTAGTCATCTATGTGAGCTTGTGCAATGATATCTCCACCTTGATATTCTATATATCTTCCACTATAATGTATACACCTTTTGATGTTGTTAATTGAACCTCTGTTATTGGTTAACTCTCCCTACCTTTGGGGTGTGGAGGGTTATTATTTGTCCTACCATCTAGAGGTGTGTCTAGTTTGTTAGGTGGGGTGAAATTTATCATAGGTGGGTTCTAAATTTTTCTTCTCAAGGCATAATTGATCCCTTAGTATTACTGAAAATCATGCACCTCTTCAATGTTGTCTTTAGGTTTATTCTCATCTTGGCTAGGAAATTCATAAGTCTCAATCATGAGGACTGATTTAGGGGCTTTAGGGGCATTATTGGAGTTATCAGAGCTTTTAGTGTTGGTTTTATCAGTGGGATTCATGTTGAATCCTCCATTTGGCTCTAAATAGCTTAAAATGCATGATAGAACTAAACACTATCAATTTTTCCATGTCTAGCAGTATTATGTACTTGACACCAATTAGGTAAGGCCATTTCACAAATATTGATCTTGTTAATTTTCTAAAATGGGGATCACTATTATTGGTAGGTCTATTAAAAGTCTTGTTGTATCTTTGGAGTCTATAATTATTATTAGATATCTTATTAGAATTACCCATATCTTTATTGAAATCCAGGAAATCATTAGCTAGTTTTTTGATAGTCCTTTGGATTGGATCTAACTCTCCCTTTAGAGGTTTTGGGTTCTTGATCTATGTTTTATCTTGTAAATTTGTGTTGTTCAAAAGAACATTAATTGATTATTATGGGGGTGAGTCCTGGATTTTAATTGGTTAAATAAATGTAGTTATTGGTTAGGTGTAGGATGGCTCAAAGGCAACTAGTTGATCACTAGTTTTTGGTTCAATATAGGGTGATTTTGATTCATATTTGGAATGAAATTTAGAGTAGGAAAATTTGGGTCAAATTTAGGTATGGAAAAGGTAAGGTGTCCTTGTGGGTGAATTTTTTCATCAATATGAACATCCTCAACATAGGCTAAGGGAAAAATGCCAATGCTCATATCTCTACTCAAGAAAATATCTACCATTGGATCTAAAGCATTCTTGTATATTTTCAAAGCTAAGTCATCAGTGGGTTTATATGATGGAGATGTCAGGGTGTACACATTTTAGAACCTAGTGTTAAATGTTATAACTAGATCCTTTGGGTCCTTTTTCAAGGTGATAAACTATTGGTAAATAAATCCCAAGATAACTACCCTACCAAACCAGATAATAAAGGTGTCACTAAATTGATTCCATGACATGATGGAATTTTTGGGAAAATTAAGGAACCAATCATATGTAGTGTCTCAAAATATGAAAGGAAAGAGGTGATAAGCCACATCCTCATGGATCATATTGAGTAACCTTAAGGACACTTTAAAGGACTTTACATGCTCTTTAGTTGTTACTCTACTTGTGTGGGTAAAGAGAGTTAGATATTTCTCCATATTTCTTGTCAAATCATGTATAGGTCTATGGACATTGATGGATGAACCAACCAACCATGCCATGGTCGGCAAGAGGGGTTGAAAATTTTGGTTACATGAATAATTTAGCTAGGTCCTAGAGTTCCTTCATCTACCTTTGTCTACTCTAACCTTCTTGTGTTTATCTATAGATGCTAAAGGTGTCTTGGGTTTAGACCAAGATCTGGTCACAATCCTTGGTAACTCTAGGATGCAGAATGTGTTATAAGAGTAAAGGAATATAAAATATATCCCCATCAAGGGTCAAATACCATAAATATAAATGAATCTTTGATTAAAAAACTTTGATGAATTATCTATTATCACTTTGATTTTCACCCTTTAAGGATATGTCTAATCTCTTCTCATCCAAGTGGCATAATTGAAACACCTCTAGGCTATGGGTGAGCCTAAGATTGAGGTAAATCTATAAATAGGGATAGATCTTTTGATGTACCACTTATAGACTACTACTACACCTAAACTTTTGAGGGAAAAGGGAAAGAGAAAACTAAAAGAAAAATATCATAAGAGAGGTGATACAACAAAATAGTTGATGACTACCAACTAGATACATCTTACACATTAAAACAAGGGATTAACCAAATATACACTTCTCCAATCTACATCTTCTCACATCTATGTTTCATTATGAAGGTTATGATGAATGCTTAGGCTGGGAGGACTAGACAAGAGACATAAGATATATTTTTTTGAGTAGGCTAACTCATTAAACCTTGTTACCTCATAATAAACTTCACATGACCTAAAAGAAGAAGCTTTCAAACTGTAAATAGGTGAGAGAATGAAATAACCATGCTAAGGAAAAAAGAGTCATCACTTATGCAAGATCAATCATCAAATTAAAGCACACTATAAATAGTCAAGAAAGAGGTAAAAATTAGTATTATTATTGATAAAATGGTATGAAAATGATTAGGGCTTCACCATACTTAGGTGGAACATAGTTTACAAAGGCCAAAATGGCTAGTTTTTATAGAACTTAAGAGAGATAGAGAAGAAGAAAGAAGTATAAAGGTTAAATTTACACTTTTCAAGCTAATAAAATGAGTTAATTTTTAACATAAATAGAATGTGAAATGTACCATGTAAGGTTAGGAAGTACAAGTGTCCATACAAGGCATATAACTCATGAAAAGTGGCATAAAACTCCTTGTGTTGGCTCAAAAAACTACCTTCATCATCCACACCTATTTTAACATCCAAAAACTAAATATGGATAGTTATAATGATTGGAATGTGATGTTAAAGGTTATATATATGAATTTACATGCATTAGTTGTAGTCCTAGTCATTTGGAAACTTTTGGAAGTGAGCCATCACCATCTGTAGTCTAAGAAACTCCCTTTTCTATCACCCCTCACACTTAGCCTTAAAATTGGAATAATTTTTCCATGAAAATACATAGGAGGTAGTTGATGAAAATTTTAAACACTCTCCATGGAATTATAATTATTAGGCACACCTTAAAAATCCATCCACTTAAAGTTTCCACACTTCTCACCATCTTGTCAACTATGTTATTTTTGACTAGTTGAGATGAAGCTATTGTTTTGAACACTTAGGAGTTTTTATGAAGTATGAAATGGACATGAGGGGTTATTTTAATTCTATATATTCCTCCTAAAGTTGGTTTCATCCCTTGAAAGTACCTATAACTTACATAATGCATAAAATAGTTAAAATAAGTACTTTTGTACCCTATCCATTTAGATTTCATACAACTCATCTTGATTAGGAGTAGAATATGAGAGTTATCAAAAACCTATAATCATCATGGATAAAATATTCCATTAGAGTACCTTTCTATTTCCATTTCCTCAAACTAGTCACTGTCAAGGGTTTAGCAAGGGTTTTAGCCTATTTACCCTCTTAAACTTTATTCATAAAAATAAGACGTTAAAGTTGAAAAAAATATCACTAGAGTAGAGTTTATGACCCTTGATAACATACCTATTGTTCCCAAAAACTATCACTTGTTTTTTTGGACAACATACCAACTATTTTGGTCCTGTAGACCAAAACTGTCTCTTTTCTTTCTCAAAAATGTTCTGAGCAGTTAAGTTTTTCAAATATTCAAGCCTTTTTAGCTAAAGAAGTCACAGATTCAATAGCCATTCTTTATTCAAAGGAATTTCAAAACACTTAAGGCTTTTCCTTACTGTTTTGAGAATGGCTCAATGTTGAGGTTCAATCAAAAGACTTAATGGTGGGCTTCAATCAATTTGAATGAACCATTAAACCATTGAACCCCGCCTTCCAAAGGTTCAAAGGTTAAACGAGTTCAAAGTTTCAATGACTTCAGTGGACTTAAAGAAAAGAAGGCTTCGAAGAGTTAACATTGAATCATTGAACCATTGAACCTTGAACATTGAAAGGTTCAAAATTTTAAAGGTTCAATGGGTTCAACAAGTTCAAAAGACTTAGAGAATAAAAAGATTTGAAGAGTGAAGATTGAACCATTAAACCATTGAACTTTGAACCAAAAAGAGTTCAAAGGTTCAAAGGTTCAACAAGTTCAAAGAGTTTGACAGACTTAGAAAATGAAAGGATCTAGAGAGTTCAAAGATTCAAAGGATTTAAAGAAATAGAATGAACCATTGAACCATTGAACCTTAAACCAAAAGAGTTCAAAGGTTCAAAGAGTTAAAAATTTGAAAGGAAGATTCGAGTGAATGAAGGAAGTGTAAGATTCCAAAAAGAAGTTCAACTAAATGGTTCAAAGAAATGGTTCAATCGAAGAAGAAAAAGAGATCAAGTGCGGCCCTTTAAAAACCATTAAATTAATGAACCGTTGAACCATTAAACCTTTGAACCAAAAGAGTTCAAGGTTCAAGGTTCAAAGAGGTTCAAGGCAACCAATGACGTCTCCACAAACATCAAATTTAGGGTGATGGAATAACCATTGGTTTCCAAAATACTTGAGAATAAACTCAAAAACTAGCCCAAAAAGGAGCTGAAAGAGTCAACATAAAATAAGAAGATAGCCCCGAGAGCTCAGATCACCAAAGAAAGAAAAAATATGGCAAGGAAAGAGAGAACAACTATAGGAAATCCAAAAATATCTATAGGAGAGTTATTTCTAGTAGGTGGAATAGTCCACCAAGTGGACATCAGAGAGCATAAACATTCAAAGGCATGGCCTATTTTTCTACATTGAGTAAAGGTGAACGGACAGCCATGCAAGCATCATAAAGAAGACCAGACAACCCATGCTTAGGAGAAGACATTTGAGATGATTCAAAACACCAAAGTCAAGGCCGATGACCTGTCCAGTATGGCCTTTTCACAGATATTCAATGCATTCAATTCAACATGGGATATTTTCATGAAAATAAGTGCCCAAGTCTTTCTTGTGATGCTATATATTGTAATCTCTCATTTTGTATAAGGGAGATCTCTCTGTTATCAGAAGTGAAGATCTACCCAAATTGAAAGGCATTCCTAAGACTTCGAGCTCAGATTGTTAATCATATTTTGTTGAATGAATGAGAAATCAAGCAACCTTTCAGACTTTGTGTTGGAATAAGCTTATGTCATTTAGGAAATTATTCTTGTGTCTATTTCCTGAATATAGTCTCCTCCATTTAATCAAACAATCAGAATAAGTGAAAATAAGCTGGAAGATGTCCTGAAGCCAATTGTGGGAGACTTTGTGATACCTTAAGTGTATTAAATTTGTGTTTTGTGTAAAGAATAATGGAGAGAATTTGAGCTCTCCTTATCCTTTGTAACCTTTTACTCTATTATAATTTTAGGTGTAGACTTTAAGCTGCACTTAATCCTATTGTGTTCCTTTGTCCTAATCAGTAGGAGAGATAAAAAATGACTTTGTGTTTTCACTAGTTTCTTGTGGTTCCTCTTACTACCCAAGAAGGATCCTACTATTGGCTAAATATCACTTTTGAAAGAAGAGAAGTGCCTTTAGTAATTACACCATAATTCTCCTCTATTATGTGAACATCATCTCTAGAAAAAAAGAGATGGATGGTATGATTTCACCCCTGTGTGTATTTTTAGCTTATATATATATATATATATATATATATATATATTATAGTAGTTTATAGGGAACCTCCCCTTACTGAGAGGAGAGATTTCTCTCAATCTGGCTATGGCCACCACATCCATTTTACTAGATAAATCTCCTTATGTTGTGGTTGATGCACCTATTTTGCCGTTAGTTAGCTAGTGACAAAATATTCACCCAATAGTTTTTGGTGACTCCATTGGGGATAAAATGTGTAGTTTGAAGCCTCAAGCTTCAAATTGAAGTAGTTCCAGTTCTTTCCCATATCCATTTTACACTCTAACAGATCCACCATACACATGAAGCTAGAGAGCTCAAGGTATTATTTACCTTATATTCGAGCTTGTGAAGTAAAATATTTTTGATCTTTCCCCTCCATAAACTCACCTTTAGTGAACTATGAGTTTTCCTCCTACAAAAATTAGGTCCCCAATACTAGGCAAAGCTACTCTTTCCTCTGCTAGTAGAGCTTTGTCCATACATATCCCACAAATATTTATTATCCCTCCTTTCAACAACCATATCATGACAGTCCAAGGCCCCTAGGGTAATACCTTTGGTCCCTTGAATATGATCCCACCTCTACATGAGCTACCCCATAGCTTAAGGAAAATTTTCCCTATGTTCTATGGTGATGGGAAGGTTCATCCTGATGAATATATTATAGCCTTTTGCATAGCCTATCGTGTAATAGGTATTGAATATGAAGACATTTTAGTCAAACTATTTGTGGAAACATTGCAAGGCACTGTTGTAGACTAGTTTTAGCATTTGTAAGCACAAAAAATAACTAAATGCAACACTCTCAAAGCCAAATTTGAGGCCAAGTTCAAACTTGTAGAGGATGCACATGCCCTATTAGCTCATCTTACACAAATTAATAAAGAGCCTCATGAACCCATGAGAGACTTCATTTCCAAATTTGACAAGCTAAGGAATAGGATTCCCATAATTTCTCAGCTAACACCTGAGAATCTCAAATGCTTCTTCATCAATTCTCAACTTCCTGAAGTGAGTTTCTTGTTGAGGCAGGATAGCCACATAGACCTTGTTGTAGCTCATATTTTGGTGACTGAGGTTGAAGATGCCCTTATTTTGGAAGGAAAGATAAGAAGAGATCCTAACAGAGGTAAACCTTCTTCATCTTATGAATATTATTCTATAAGCACCACTGATCTGATGGTGCAAAAGCTAATAAATGAATTTCTATCTCTCAAAAAAAAATGGCACAAGGGATGTCTGCTCCTCCTTCTTATCGAGATATACCAAGGAGGGTGTTTCCCAATGAATCATATTAGGGCAATACTGCCAGAAATCAAGGGCAATTAAATCACCTTCCTCCCCCACTAGGGAAGCTTGTCATTAAGGCAGTACCAACTAATTAAATAGTTGGTTATCTTGAAACTAAATCTGATTTTTCTTTCCAACCTAAGTTGAACCAAGAAGATGACATTGATCTCTTTGTAGAAGGGCAAGAAGAATCAGCTAGTGACTCCAACATTGGTTTCCTAAATTACTAGAATTAACCCAAAAGTAAAGATGAAGTGTTTGATGGATCATACATTATATTTATTAGGTCCCAAAATTAGTCAGCTCAACAAGTGGATAAAGGAAAAATAGGGGAAGAATATTGACTAGCAATTTCAATTGCTAAATGAGGAACTTTGCTGCCTTTCCAACCAAAGGACCCAGTGATCACTAAAAAAGTACCTCAAATATTCCTTCACCTTCTACTTCAAATTCATAGACCAGTCCTACACCCAAAAAAAACCAAATTTATGGATTACCTTCCTCTATTTCTAATTCATTTTAGTCATTTGATATAATTGACCATGCTAAGAAAACCAAAATTCAAATGTCTGAGTTTGAATTCTTGCAATCCAACTTTGAGCCGTTGGATAGGTTAGTTCAATGCATAAAAATAAAATTGTCCCTATAGGAAAAGAAATTTTGAATGTAACTCATGATCCCCAAATAACACACCTACCTAAAATAATCTTTTGATTACTTCTCCAACTACCCCTAGAAAGACAAAACTATTTTATGTCTCCCTGCTGATAAATGGTCATCAACTAAATAATTTTATTATAGATTCTGGTGCATATGACAATGTCATGCCAATTAAGGTGGTAGAATATCTTGGTCTCATGATGACTAAGAGCTTTGTGATATGTTCCTCCATGGAAAACAAACAAGTGCCTCTGCTAGGACAAATCAAATATGTTCAATTTGCATTTGTAGCCTTCCCAGATAAGAGAATCAAAATGACAGTCTTGGTGGCCGACGTCCCATCCTCCTATGGCATTCTTTTTGGGAATTTTTTTTTCAAGGATGTTGATGGAGAATTGAGCATGGACCTATCTGAGGAAAGGATCCCTGTCAAGGGTATCATGTATAGGTTGCTTCCTGAGAAGGAATCCAAGTACATTGTTACCCAAACTTCGGCCCCTAAAGCTCAAATTTTGTTTGAGTCTTAAGGCATGGGTAGCTATTTTTTGTCTACTAAAAACATTTTTGTTTTAGTATATGAGAGTCCCATAGATGAAAATCCAAAAAAATTAGATAAGACATCAGAAGAATTGGTAAGGTGTAGTACACATGAAAAAGGATATTCTCTTCCTAATGAATAAAAATTTGAAAGAAGATCAAATTCTAATGATGTATGGATTCTAGAATTTGATGGTAGCAACTCTTTTACTGGTTCTAGAGCTAGAGTTGTTTTAATATCTCCTCAAGGAGATATTTTCCATATTCATACAAGTTGTAGTTCAGCAACACTAACAACACTACTGAGTATGAATCACTGCTACTTGGATTAAAGATTTCTCAAGAGAAAGGTGTTAAAATCCTTCATGCCAAAGGATACACTGAGCTAGTGGTTTTCATGTGAGGAACTTGTACCAAACAAAGAATGAGATATTGTAACATTATCGCAATCTAGTGTGGGACTGCATTGAAATCTTTGATGCTTTCACTATTTCTACCATGCCTAGAGAATTCAACAGCTGTGCAGATGCATTGATCATCTTTGTAACTCTCTTGGTCCCTCACCAAGATTTTAAAGAAGATAGGTAGACTATCAAGTTGGTATTTTGACCAAGTGTACCTGATAATGATGACCATTGGCAGGTATTTAATGGTGATAACAAAATCATTACTTTTTTGGAATAAAGAGATAGCTTTGAAAAGCTTCAATTTGAAGGCAGTGAATCTCCACCATGGGAATCAGCTCCGGAGACAAATTTAAAAGCTGATGAAGAGTTCCTTCAACTCAAAGGGAATAAAATTCTCAAAGGATTAGTTTCACTTGAAAAACTTTTTGACAAGCATGATAGGTTTATCAAGGAATAACAAATTGATTCAAAATCCTCTAAGGATTTTGATAAAATCAATTTAAGTATAGAAGATGATCCAAAAATGGTTAACATCGAGAATTGTTGCACTCTTGATGAAAAAATCAAATTCATCACACTTATTTACCATTACATTGATGTTTTGGCATACTCCTATGATGATCTGAAACCTATCAGACCTAAATAAGTCCATCATGAAATTCCTCTCAAGATTGGGTCATTGCCCCACAAGCAGAAGCAAAGAAAGTAAAACCCTAGGATATCAGGCATGATTTTGTCTGAGATACAAAAAATGCTAAATGCAAGGATTATTTTCTCAATCCATCATTCCACCTAGGTTGTGAATATAGTCCCTGTAAGAAATAAAAATGAAGAAATTCACCTATGTGTTGATTTTAGAAATTTGAATCAGTCATCTTTAAAAGATAACTATCCCCTACCCATCATGGATCAGCTGATGTAAATAGCGATTGGTGCTGAAATGTTATCAATGCTAGATGGTTTTTCAAGATATAATCAAGTAGAAGTTGGTGAAGAAAACCAACATAAGACTACTTTCACAACACCTTGGGGTACCTTTGCATATCATAAAATGCCTTTTGGCTTGATCAATGATGGTGCCACTTTCTAAAGAGCAATGGATATTACTTTACAAAATGAAATGGGTAAGTTCATTAAGGTATACCTTGATGATTTGATAGTCTTTTATAATCATTGTCCTGATCATGTCCATCATCTACAACAAGTGCTAGAGTGATGTAGGTAGAATGGTATTTCTCTTAATCCCAAGAAGTCAATTTTTTAGGTTATAAAAGGTAAACTTCTTGATCACACTATGTCTCGAGAAGGCATAAAGATCAACCCAGAAAGGGTCAAATCCATTCAAGATCTTGCTCTTCCTACTAGTAAGACTATAGTTCACTCTTTCTTTGGAAAGGTGAACTTTCTGTGAAGGTTCATTCCTAAATTCATAGAGAAGACTTGCCACATTGTCAATATGATGAAGGGCAAAGCCACTTTCAACTAGACTAAAGAAGGCAAGTCAGCATTTCAAGACATCAAGGAAGTTATCGCCCATGCCCCAATTCTAGTTTGTCTTGATTACACCAAAGATTTCATGATGTATAGCTATGCTTCTAAACATATGCTTTCAGCCATCTTGGTTTAGTAGAATAAAGAAGGTGTGGAATCTCCCATCTCCCTTATGAGTTGTCCTCTTAAAGCTCATGAGCTGAAGTACTCAAACATGGAGAAGCATGCTTATGCTATGGTAAAGGCAGTAAAGCACTTCCATTTTTACATCCTAAACTCACAAACTATTACTTTAGTTCTTGATACAATAGTCAAGTCTATCCTAACTCAACAAGAGTTTGGAACTAAAAGGGGAAATTAGATTGCTAAAATCTAGGAGTTTGATCTTGTTATCAAATTAATGAAGCTTGTGTGGGGAAGGGGTCTCTACCAATTCATTGATGATAACATACTAGAAGAAGTAGGGCATGAAGAAATAGAAGTTGAAGACACACCAACAGTTCTCTTTGTCACCACTATAAATGAGTGGTATTCAAATATTGCTCATTTCCTTACCTATGGTGAGTGTCATGCTCACCTGTCTTGTAAACAAAAGAGGATTGTTAAGTTTAAAGCTTTTAATTTTGTCATGTGGGATAATAGTTTGTATAAGAGGAACCTTGATGGGGTATTCCTTCATTGTGTGGATAAAGTGCAGCAGAATAAACTTGTAGAGTCCTTACATAATTTGGATTGTGGAGGACATTTTTCTATGCCTGTGACTACCCATAAGATTCTATGAGCCAGGTATTACTAGCCTACTCTATTTTGAGATTCATATGCTTGGGTACATAGATGTGAGTTGTGTCAATAGTTTATTGGCAAACCCAAGTTGGCTGCATTACCTCTCAAGCTTGTGGTGATAGAAGAGCCATTTCAATAGTGGGGAAGTGATTTCATTAGCACTGTAAATCCATCCTCAAGTGTTGGACATGATTATATCCTCACAACCACATACTACTTTACTAAATAGGTGGAATACATTCTAGTCAAGCATGCCACTTTAGAAGTAGTGTGTAATTTCCTCAAGGAAAACATCATTTCTAGGTTTGGAGTCCTAACCAAGATTATAATATATAATGCAGCTTGTTTCTCTTCTCATGAGATTACTCGATTTCATTACTATTATGGGATTATTATCTCCCACTCTTCTAACTATTATCCACAAGGAAATGATCAAGTAGAATCAAGTAACAAGAACCTAGTGACCATTATCATAAAGCTAGTAGATGACAATCAAAGAACCTAGCATAAAGCATTGCTTGATGCTTTATGGGTAGATAGAATTACACCCAAGAGGGAAATTGGTATGTCCCCATTCCAACTTTTATATGGTCTCAATGCAGAGATACCAATCACCCTAGAATTACCAGCATTAAAGTTAGTCAAGGCAGTGGAAGATTCAAATTTTAAAAGTTCCATCAATAAGAGGATCGTGTGCTTGACTAAACTTAATGAGCAAAGAACTATGGTGGAAGACTGAATTATTGTGCATCAAAGTCTAGTGAAGAGACTCTTCGACTAGAAAGAAAAGATCCATGACTTTGAGATTAGAGATCAAGTCTTGTTGTGGGACAAGAGGAGAGAACTAAAATGAATGCATGGAAAATTTGATTCCTTATAGAGAGGCCCATTTACCATTCATCATTTAAATGGTGAAAATAGTTTCTTACTGAAATATCAAGATGGAATTCCATTTGCTTTTCCTCATAGTGGGTAGCATCTGAAGCACTTCAATCCTTGAAGTATTAGATAAGTCCAATTGTACATTTGTATATATGTATAGTCTTTCTTCATTTTGTGTTTTTTGTTTGTTTTTTATGTCATTCATTTTTGGCACCTTTATTTTTGGGTAGCATGAATCCATAGCCCAATGGCATAAATGAAGGCACTGAGATTCCATTTTCTACTTCCTTTGATTACTTCAGCTTTCAATTGATGGAAGTTCCCCAACTTGAGCTGACTGTTGTTCCCAAAATCCACCACTTATTTTTGTGGACAACATACCAACCATGTTCATCCTACAGACCAAAAATCTCTATTTTCTTTCTCAAAAATGTTTTGAGCAGTTAAGTTTTTCAAATATTCAAGCCTTTTCAGCTAAAGAAGTCATAGGTTTAATAGGCAAGCTTTCTTCAAAGAAATTTCAAAACACTTAAAGTTTTTCCTTAGTGTTTTGAGGATGATTCAACACTAAGGTTCAATCAAAAGACTTAACAATAGGCTTCAATAAATTGGAATGAACCATTGAACCATTGAACTATTAAACCCCACCTTTCAAAGGTTCAATGAGTTCAAAGGTTCAATGACTTCGGTGGACTTAAAGAAAAGAAGGCTTTGAAGAGTTAACATTGAATCATTGAACCATTGAACCTTAAACTTTGAAAGGCTCAAAAATTCAAAGGTTCAATAGGTTTAATAAGTTTAAAAGAATTAGAGAATAAAAAAGATTCGAAGAGTGAAGATTGAACCATTGAATAGTTGAACTTTGAACCAAAAAGAGTTCAAAGGTTCAACAAGTTCAAAGATTTTGATGGACTTAAAAAATAAAAGGATCCAGAGAGTTCAAAGCTTCAAAGGATTTAAAGATATAGAATGAACCCTTGAACTATTAAACCTTGAATCAAAAGAGTTTAAAGGTTCAAAGGTTCAAAGAGTTCAATATTTGAAAGGAAGCTTCAAGTGAATGAAGGAAGCAGAAGATTCTAGAAATAAGTTCAACCAAATGGTTCAAAGAAATGGTTCAATCAAAGAAGAAAAAGAGAGCGAGTGTAGCTCCTTACAAAACATTGAATCGATGAACTATTGAACTAAAAGAGTTCAAGGTTCAAGGTTTAAATAGGTTCAAGGTGACCAATGACATCCCCGTGGATGTCAAAATTTAGGGTGATGGAATAACTGTTGGTTTTCAAAAGACCTGAGAATAAGCTTAGTGACCAGCCCAAAAAGGAGTTGAAAGAGCCAACAAAAAACAAGATAATATTCTTGAGAGCTCAGATCAACAAAGAAAGGCAAAATATGCTAAGGAAAGAGAGAACAACTACAAGAAATCTAGAAATATCTATAGGAGAGTTATTTCTAGTAGGTGGAATAGTCCACCAGGTGGACATCAAAGAGCGTGAACATTCAAAGGCATGGCCTATTTTTCTACATTGAGTAAAGGTGAATGGATAGACATGTAAGAATCATAAAGAATACCAAAGAACCCATGCTTAGGAGAAGACATTTTAGATGATTTAGAATGCCAAATTTAAGGTTGATGACCTATTCTAGCATGGCCCTTTCACAGATATTCAATACATTCAATTTAGCATAGGTTGTTTTCATGAAAATAAGTTCCCAAGTGTTTCTTGTGATGTTATATATTGTGATCTCTCATTTTTTATAAGGAAGATCTCTCTATTATCAAAAGTGAAGCTCTACCCAAATCGAAAGGCATTCTTGAGAGTTTGAGCTCAGATTGTTAATCATATTTTGTTAAATGAATGAGAAAGTAAGTGACCTTTTAGACTTTGTGCTGGAATAAGGTTGTGTCATTTAGGAAATTATTCTTGTGTCTATTTCTTGAATATAGTCTCATCCATTTAATCAAACGAGTAGAATAAGTGAAAATAAGCTAGAAGATGTCCTGAAGCCAACTGTGGGAGACTTTTTGCTACCATAAGTGACTTCAGTCTATGTTTTATATAAAGGATATTGGTGAGACTTTGAGATCTCCTTATCTTAGTAACCTTTTACTTTGTTGTATTTTTAGGTGTATAATTTGAGCTATGCTTAATCCTATTGTGTTCTTTTGTCTTAATCAGTAGGAGAGACAATGAAAAACTTTGTGCTTTCATTGGTTTCTATTACTACCTAGGAAGGATCTTGTTGTTGGTTGAATATCACTTTTGAAAGAAGAGAAGTGCCTTTAGTAATTACACCAGAATTCTCCTCTGTTATGTGAATATCATCTCTAAAAAAAGAGAGATGGATGGTATGATTTCACCCCTATGCATATTTTCAACTTATATATATATATATATATATATATTATATATACATACTATAGTAGTTTACAGGGAACCTCCCCTTGCTGAGAGGAGAGATTTATCTCAATCTAGTTGTGGCCACCACATCCATTTTGCTAGATAAATCTCCTTATGATGTGGTTGATGCACTTATTTTTCCATCAGTTAGCTGGTGACAAAATATTCCCCCAAAAATACCTAAACCTATTGGATATCCATTCAATGCATCAAAAGAGATATGAGCTTCTAAACATCCCATATCAAGTTTTTTTCTCCACTTGCATAAGCCTCAGTTATCCTAAAGCCTAAAAATGGATTCTTCATGTTTTCATTTTCATTCTCAATCACTTGAAGATGTATAAAATGATCCCAAAATCATACCCAAATGGATTATAATTCTTTTCCAAGGTTGTAAGTGAAAGTGACCTTCCATTTGGCCACTAGGCTTAAACTTACCTAACAAGCCTATTTTCAACTCCTATGGATTTGGACCACCTATTGATTTTCACCCCTTTGTGAAAGATTTATCATGTTTTACTAGGTGTAATTAATATTTAAAAATCTATTTAAAATTTTTAACCAGCTCCCTAGCTTACTTTTCATCCCTAATCTCAAAAATATAGGGTTTATCCACAAGGGGAAGTACTCACTATTTGAGATAAAATAGAGGGTACTTCCCCTATTTTATAAAACTAGATGATAATTTTAATAGCTTTTCCTCATGTCCCATATGTTCTATATCAAATTTGAGCACTTTTTAGGTCGTTTGACCCTCTAAAATCTCTAAAATCCAAGATAAACTTGTTAGGAAAATTGTGTATAGGGTTTGACAGTATTCCCTATTTTCCTCACTCAAGGGTGACACATGTAGGCTACCTTGAATTGATAAGTATTTTAAATATTTATGTAAGCCTTAATTAAACCTTCCATATGAAATTTTAAATGTCTTTTCTTGAATTTACACTTTGGGGTTTGAATTGCTCACAAGCTCAGTCATAGTTAGCTAACTATGTATTGTGTGTTTCTACCAAAGGATGATTATTGTAGGTTACCCTAAATGTCTAATCTTGATACAATGTTAAAAAACCCCAAAGAGTCTCCTAGGATCACAAAGTACCTATTTAAACCATTTTTTTCATGTTTGAGCTATATACAACTCAAGAAACCCATTTCATTTGCTCTCTCCCCCTCATAGTCAATTATAATTGAGTGTGAGGGGGTTTTATAGGTGTCCTTTAACTTAAACATGTGCTATATTTTACATGGAGATTATTTTAGACCTTTTAAAATCATTTAGAGTCTTATTTAGACGGCCAATATTGATATCCCTAAGCTTAAATCTCACTTCATGACTAGGTTAAGAGCTAATGTCTATTGTAGGTGAATGTCCATAAAGGCAGGGACACCTATAGGTGTATTTATGGGCAAAAACACACTATGTCATTCTCCTTGAGGGAAATTTCAAATCATGAATGTTATCTTAAACCATATCAAACTATTTCATCATGAAACATGGTTTCACACTGCAAATTGGATGAAGAGGTCTACTATAGCTCAGAACTATAGATAATATTGAAGAAGTTTAGTGTTCTAATAACAACTTTGAGGCCCCCCAATAACCATCTTCCACTAGTATTATTGAATTCATTATTTGTAGGGATCTTGTCCTATAATAGGGATACAAGATAACCATTAAGATGCCTCAAAAGTCCTTATAGCCCTATTATATGTTACCAACCAAATGGCCCAGACCTTTATTTTCTTGTTTTATGGAAAATGGTCCCCAAACCTATCATAATCATGTTTTGAAGGTAAAATCCAATTAAATATACCAACTTATCTCTTCAAAAGGTCTACCATGATCTATACAATCACTAGGACTCTAAAGGAGGGTTCATCATGCTTCAATTTCTCTGTACAATCACCTCTATATCTCTATGTTGTGACCTATAGGTAGACATTTTTACATATAGGTAGTAAGTTTGAGTATGGATAATGATCATGTTTTTTGACCTCTTATGAGTTTTAAACTCTTCTCAAAACCTACCAATGGAATCTTTTAATTTTCAAGGACATTACATATATAATAAAAATCCTTTCAACATGATGAGTCCTATGAAGGCACCTATAGGTACATTTTGACTAGTATGTAAGTAATATGTGAAATGGTATAAGCAGTGATATCATGAATTTTAACATAGACCAACTCCATGTTCTTCCAAAGGTCTCAAACAATGGATGATGATGTCAAAATCTTGAGTCAAGATTTCCAAATTAATTTTCAACATTTTAAAACCTTTTAAGTATTTGTAGGTACACATTTCAATGGTAGATTGACTGTAAAAGTTACAAATGACTACAAATTCCCTATTTCTTGCATCAAATGAAGTCTTGACTCACTACTTATTGCTACTAAATGATAAACTAAGGCCTTAAAACATTCAACACACCTCTATGAATATGCCATATATGTTCCATAGACATGCCTAAACATGAAAAGTAGATCAAGAGCTAGGAGTTGACTATGTATCCTATTACACTACAACCTCAATGTTGCTCCTTTTAAAGATTAAAAATTTAAAAATAAGATATTTCCTTAACCCCCTTAGAGTGAGTAAGACATCAGACAAATTTTACTAAATCCATTTTAGATAAATAAACTTTATATAGATTATGAAATTAGAGTACGAGTCCACTCAAAATCATTTTTGACCAATATCAATAATTGGATTGTACAAAATCATCCAAACAAGAGCAAAACCTACATGGTGCATAGATTAACAAGTAGAAAAACATAGTCAACTTGATGAGGATAGTTCATAAATCATAGGACACCATTATTCAAAAAAAAATTATGTAAATTAATCTATTTGAGTTTAATATCACCTCCCAAAGGTTTTTAACTTAGAAGTTCTCCAAGTGTCTATACCAATCATAAACCTGTTGACCAATTTTGTGTGTCTACAAGGGTGAAAAAGGAGAAGAATATTTTTATCCCAATTTTGACACTTCTAGAGTACTTCAAGCATGTAAATGGATCTAAGGAAGTTTAATATACATTCCATAACCTTATTCCATGTGTCACACTTCCTTGTGGGTTATACAAGTGCCAAACTCTTCTCTTTTCCCAACAAAACTACTCTTTCTCCTAAAAAACCTACCACTTTTGAGTTATAATAGTTAAATAAGGATTAATAGGACACATTTCATGTGAAATCACCATTTTTACACCTTCACACTTCTCAAGGATGCTGTACAACTCATTTAAGGCTCATTTATGACCCCCAAATGACTCAAAATGATATATTGGATAATATGACTAATGACCAAGGCTAATGTGATATGGAATAACATCAAAAGACTTATAATACACCCTATTACATAATATTAAACCCATAAAAACACCTAAAATTAAATTTTCACCTATAGGGGGCCCAATTTTGCCTATAGGGTCAAATTTTCTCAACAAATTGGTGACTCATAGGGGTAGTATGCTTTCTATACTCACTATACCAGTAGCATTATCAGTCCATTAGGATTAAGGAGTCATCTAGAGTATAAAACACAAAAAAAATAACCTATACCATTTACAACAATATTTGATCAATACAAGACCACTTGATTACCTGAACCACATATAACAAAAGACACACACAAAGCAAAAAAAAAACACACTAACAAGACACACATGTGGTCAAATCACTTAGGAAAAATAAGAAGAAAACAACTATATAAAACTAAAAATTAATCATACCTCCCTTTCCAGTATCAAAATTAAAGTTTCTTACATCTCTTTCTTATGAGATGAATTATGGTGCCAAGCATGTTGCTCTTTGGATTGAAAACTTGATGGATTAGACCTATTACTTAGCACTTCACTTACTATTGTATCAAGTATATCATCTTCAAATAGGTCTCCAATGTAAATTTATTCCTCTTGGCCTTTTACACATACCTCATATTGATACCTACTTTTCATCTCATGATCAACTTACATCTTTGTAGGCATGATTTTAAGAGGAGTAATTCCTTGTTCCTTGGAATATTGAAGTCAATAGAAGCTTATTTTGATCTTCAAAGACTAAGGTGAACTTTTCTATATCTCATCTATGACATTTTTAAAAATTTCATGTTGCTAACCATCACTTGCAATCATCTCTAAGGAAGTTGTATACCGCGTAATAGACTCAAAATCATTGTAAATGTTTTCAAACTGCTACCACAAGTCCTCATCTTATCTTTGAACAACATCATGAATGGGAAAAATAAGAGAATATTCCTCATCCTCTTCTTTAGAATCCAAAAGTAATTCAGCTAAGGTTTTTTATTTACCACAAGGAAGTCATTCTTCATTATCAACCAAACAAGAAGACTCAAAATTAGGACTCACCTCTTATTCAACACTTAGGACCTCTTGAGGGATCTAAAATTGTGTCTTATATGTCATAATATGATCTTTCTTCTTAAGGGATGAAAGATCTTCAATATCCTTCTCTTTCTTGGTGATGTCAAGACTAGGTATCTTGAAATTAGGTGAGCTAGCCTAATAAGGCTACCAAGGAGCAACACATTATTCAAGCAAGAGTTATGAATTATATTAAAAAAAACTCTCTTATTTATTTTCCCAAACCATAGGTATTGTTGACCCAATTTTGTCCCTCAGGCAAAATATTGGTCACCTTCTACACCTGCTTTGCATGGCCAGTCATTTTGAGTTGCAAGGTCCACCTTCAGGGTTCGACAGCTCCGTTTCAGAGCATTGGCTCATTGGCCTAGTTCGTTGGCATTCACAATAGTAAGAGGTAGAGTCTTCAAACGTTCACAAGAAGAAGGGAAAAAACTGGGGCGTTTGACACTTAGCAAAAAAAAGAAGGGTAGACAAAATGTAGAGGGCGGCAAAATTTCCGCCCACAACACGGGCGAGTAAAAAGAGACCCCCTACACGCAATGCAGAGGGTGGCAAAATCACTACCCACAATGCTGATAGAGAAAAAGAGGCCACTAACATCGACTGACGTCGACAAAACTGCCACCGTCGGCAGCTTACATAGGATGACATCGGCAAAACTGCCATGGTCAGCAACTTATCGGCCGACGTCGGCAGAATTCCTACATGCAATCCACTACAGTGGGCGGCAAATTCACCACCCACAATATGAGGCAGCAAAAAAAAACTTGCAAAACACAGGAAAAAACCCATCCAACCACCAGAGGAGAAGACCAACACACAAAATGAGGCAATAAACATGGTCTTGGTAGAATTGTGATGTCATTTATAGTGTCTTCATTCTTTCCAATAGAGACTCAAGCTACCCCTTTACTCCTCTTGGCTCTTTTCCTATATATACGCAGACTTGGTCATTTATCAAGATAGATCTTCCCCACTTTTATAAAGAGCACTAATCTCCAAATTTTCCACCTGAATCAATAAAAGACAGTTTTACCTCTATTTGGATGGATCTTTCTGTGTATGCATTGAATGTTAATCTGTGTCTAGTCATTGTCTCTTGATGCTCTCACAGGTTCAACACTAGCAAACCTGTGAACTACAAAGTGCCACTGTCTGCTGCTGCTAGGAGTAGAGTTCTATTTTGGAGGTATAAAATAGGTGAGGTCACTTACAGTGTGTATTTCTCATCACCTTGGTGAGTCCCTGTTTCTTGTGCTTTCCATAAGAACCTCCCTATCATCCAAGAGACCTAGGCTTTTCTGCCAGATCTAAGTGTATGTATGTTTTTCCCTGATCCTGAGTGTGGATGTGGAAGGTCAACCTATTTTTGGTGTATCACCTCTTTTAGAGTAGGCTGTTTATTTTCATGTTTTTTCTCTATCTCTTTTCATCCCCCCCAGTATACCTATATACCTATATTTTGCGCTACCTGAAACAAACAAGATACATCAGAGGGAACTAGCCCATACCTAGAGACTCTCCTCTCTTGCTTCACCATCCCACAGGTGAGAGAGGGGTTTCCATGTTGCGGGGAGAGGGCATGAATTCATTTTCTTGCTGTAGGGTGCACTTTCCAGCATCAACTATTTTGGCACGCCTGGTGGGACCACAAGTTTTCTAATGCAGTAAAGTTTTAGGGATGATGCTAGTCCTTTTACAATAAATCAAGTTTCTTCAGCATCTGGCGACTCCGAGTTAAATCTACTAGTTAAGCAGCCTGGTGCCATTCAGAAATCATCTATTTCTTATATGTATTCTTCTTTTGCAAAAAATCATGGATTTTGTTCTCCTTCATATAATATCGATCAGACTCAAAATATTTATGGAATCCCCTCAAGTAGCTCTCCTAGTTGCCCTGCAACTATAAGAGAGGTGGCATTGGATTTTGAGAGGCAGACAATGGAAATCGACAGGTTGGAAGAGCAGCACAAGTATCATTAGGAGCTGATGTATAAATGGGAGTGCTTGTCTAGGCAAACACAAACCTTGCAGTCCATGAAGGAGGAGGTAAGAAAATGGAGAAATCCATCTATTCAAGGCAACCAACCTTGTGTACCCCCTCCTACCATGAATAAAACCCCCTCTTTTACACCAAATCCATTTTACCAAATTACACTTGCTCACTCCAACTCATCAAATACTGTTGCTCCCAATCTCATGCGCCTGGCTTTCCAACACCAAAGGGTATCAAAATAACCTCCCATGAAAATCAATCTTTTCAACTCCTTAGATCAGGGTTCTTCCATTGAGAATAATACCACTAGCCAACATGTCCCTCTTCTAGAGGCTCCTCCAATGCACCAACAGTGTTTTCCTCACCTTCCTCAGCCTCCCCAAGTTTTCCAGCATGATGTGCAAATTCCAAGTTGGAGGCAGGAATGCCAAGGACCAGCTCAGAGCTTTGAAGAGGATCATGCTAGCCACCTCCAAGAAAGACTCTTCCAGGAAAACCTAGCCAGACAAATTGAAGACTTAGAGGCTAGGATGAAGCTGCTTCTTGAAAAAGAGATAAAATTTCTAGATCTTGCAGAAGAGCCTCAGGTCCTTGTGGAAAATGAAGTTGATGCCTGTTCACAGGAGCAGAATTCAAATTTAGGGATCCTGAATTGGGGGAAGACAGTGGAATCATGGGGTAGCAAAGAGGAAGAAGAAAAGCAAGGTTTTTCTCAAAACCTTGAAGAAGCTAAAACTGTGCCTTCCTATGATGATACTGGCAGCCTTCAAGAAAAACTTTTACAAGAAGATCTGAGTAGGAGAATTGCAGAGTTGGAATTTAGAGAGAGTCCCCCCAGCCAATGTGTGATGGATGGTTCAGACCAAATAGCACATTTTATGTTTGAACACACCCCACTTACACATTTCCAAGAGAGTTATCAGGCCGCCCCTGATATTGATGAAGTGTTGACCAAGTGGAGAGAAGAGAATCATTCAATTCTAGCTCAAGGGTTGCCCCCTCTCCTACATGTTTTCTCCACTTCGTCCCTTCTCGAAGAAGAACCTATTTTGCAAGAGGCAGGTGAGGGGAAAAAGATATAATCTGTAAATCTTCAGGAGGTTGTTGTGAGCAACAACGAAGAAGAAATCATCATTGATGCTCCTTGTGAAGACCTTATCAGCAGTGAAAAAGATGTAGGCCTTATGTATATGCAGATGTTCCAGCAATTCAAAGAGGAACAAATGCATAGTAAGCTCTCTTCTCCTTTGATTGATGAACTTCCTTGCTATTTTGATGAAGATGACTACATTGAAGAATCCGAGAAAGAGGAAGATCAGGAGAATATTCTTGAAAATCTAGAGACCCAGATCAGCAAAGAGGAAAAGGAGAAGTCTATCTTTGTGGAAGAATGCCTTGAAGAACTAAGCTTTAAATAGGAAAGTGAATTCTTGTGGGATGAGCAATCATTTTGTGAGCCCCTTTTAGACATCACCACATTTGCCCTTCTTCAAGAAGGCCAAGAGGAAGTAGAGGACGAGTCTGACAGAGTTTTCAGCGAGGTAGAGGGAAACGAATCGAACCATGATACATTACAGAAGGAATGTGTAGATCAGAAGGCTTATGGCGATGGGCCAGAAGCCATTGATTTCTTGGTGAGGGGCACCAATATCAGGGAGCATTGTTTAACAGGCCTCTAGGGACAATCAGAGTACGTATATATCAGAGGCATGTTTGAATATCCACTCGGTTCTCAGCCAACTCAGGTGATAGGCAAGAAGAGCAAGTCACCATCTCTCTTTTTCTTTCAGCTACTTGCCTATCATGATATGTCTCTTCACCAGGAAGGGGACTTGATAAATTTTCCTTTCGATCCAAGAGGGATGCGAACATTCTTGGTTAACTGTATATAATAGTTTTCTTTCAGTTGTTCTTCCTATTTTCCCTAAGTACAGTTGCACAGTTAGTTGTTTTTAGCTTTGTGTGTTTCCCTTTGTTTGGGGGTAATTTTGTATATTTGATTTTGGGATCTTGAGAGCTATGGAGAACTTGCTTCAAAGTCACCATACGACTCTGCACCCAATGGATATGTAAGGCAACTGGGTTCTAAGCATAGCAGGCACGCTTCCCCTGTGAGTCACCAATTTATTGACCCAATTTTGTCCCTTAGGCACAATCTCGGTCACCTTCTACACCTACTTTGCATGGTGAGTCATTTCGAGTTACAAGGTCTACCTTCAGGGTTTGAAAGCTCCATTTTAGAGCATTGGCTCATTAGCCTAGTTCGTTGGCATTCACAGTAGCAAGAGGCAGAGTCTTCAAACATTCACAAGAAGAAGGGAAAAAACTAGGGCGTTCGACACTTAGCAAAAAAAAGAAGGGTAGACAAAATGCAGAGGGCGGCAGAATCACCACCCACAACACGGGTGGGTAAAAGGAGACCCCCTACACGCAATGCAGAGGGTGGCAAAATCACCACCCACAACACCGACAGAGAAAAAGAGGCCACTAACATCGGCCGACGTCGGCAAAACTGCCACCGTCGGCAGCTTACATAGGCTGACATTGGTAAAACTACCATGGTTGGTAGCTTATCGGCCAACGTCGAAAAAAGTCCTACATGCAATCCACTACAGCGGGCGGCAAATTTGCCGCCCACAACATGAGGCGGCAAAAAACACTTGTAGAACATAGGAAAAAACCTGCCCAGCTGCTAGAGGAGAAGACCAGCATGCAAAACGAGGAAACAAGCATGGTCTTGGTAGACTTGTGATGTCATATACAGTGTCTTCACTCTTTCCAATGGAGACTCAAGCTGCCCCTTGACTCCTCTTGGCTCTTTCCCTATATATACGCAAACTTGGTCATTTATCAGGATAGATCTTCTCCACTTTTGTAAAGAGCACTACTCTCCAAATTTTCCACCTGAAACAATAAAAGATAGTTTTACCTCTATTTAGATGGATCTTTCTGTGTATGCATTGAATGTTAATCTGTGTCCAGTCATTGTCTCTTGATGCTCTCACAGGTTCAACACCAGCAAACCTGCGATCTATAAAGTGCCACTGTCTGCTGCTGCCAGGAGTAGAGTTCTATTTTGGAGGTATAAAATAGGTGAGGTCACTTACAGTGTGTATTTTTCAGCACCTTGGTGAGTCCCTATTTCTTGTTATTTCCATAAGAACCTCCCTGTCATCCCAGAGACTTGGTCTTTTCTACCAGATCTGAGTGTATGTATGTTTTTCCCTGATCCTGAGTGTGGATGTGGAAGGTCAACCTGTTTTTGTTGTATCACCTCTTTTAGAGTAGGCTATTTGTTTTCATGCTTTTTCTCTATCTCTTTCATCCCCCCCAGTATACCTATATACCTATATTTTGTGCTACCTAAAACAAACAAGATACATCAGAGGGAACTAGCCCATACCTAGAGACTCTCCTCTCCTGCTTCGCCATCCCACAGGTGAGAGAGGGGTTTCCATGTTGCGGGGAGAGGGCAGGAATCCATTTTCCTGCCACAGGGTGCACTTTCTAGCATCAACAGGTACATTAATGAAAATGGTGATGGTATGAGGAGAAGATGAAGTAGCTAGTGGAGGTGGAACATAAGACTCAAAATTAGATTGAGAATGCATTGTAGGGGATTCTTCTAGGAGATCTTGAGAAAGGGGAGGCAATACTTGGACTGAAATAAATTTGTTTTCTTCGTTCCATTTGATAATCAATTCATTCACATCTAATTTTTCTTTAACATTTTCTTGAATGAGGTTAGATGGGGTGTCTTTAGGCATAGGATCTTCTTTTGAATCTAAACCTTCCATCACACCTTGACTCAATAATTTCATCCTTGAATCTAATTCTTCAATTAATTGGATAGGTTCTCTTGCAAAATTATTTATTTAGTTTCATAGGAATATTCATGAGGATTAGTATTAAAAAAGGGTTGAAATGGAACACAATAACCTTCTTGAGGAAGGGTGGGAGGGACTTGCATAGGATCAAGCTCTTTCTTAGCTTCACAGTCCTTATCAAGGCTTATACCCTCTTTCTTTCCACATGACTCAACTATATTATTCCAAATTACTATGTTATTATTAGGATTATTTTCTTTATGTATTGATTCACTTTTATGAGTGTATGAAGTGTTCAAGAAACTTGGGATCTCCTTAGGCTTGGATTCTCCACCTTGTCTCCAACTTTGAATCTCATATCTAGATTTCACTTCTTGAGGTGTGGATGTAAGTACAGAGGTAAATGAGGGATTAGATTAAAATTATTTTACTAATTACATTTACTTATTCATATTCATATTATCAAACTCAATCTACCTATCAAGATTTGCTCTAAAATTAGGGTTTCTCTTTTCAACTCTCTCTTCCAACTGATTGGGAAAAGGATGACTTTGATAAACTTGATTGGGTTCATGAGTGGGAATCATGTAAGACTGATATAAATATTTGGAAAGTGGTTATTATGGATGATATATTTTTTGAGGTTTCTTCTCATGAATTTTTAACCTATCTTCCAAGGATGAAACTATGCCACTCACATCTAGCATCTCACTTGTGAGCCTTTGCTAATTGGCTCTCTCAATAGGTTCCCACACTCTTTTGATTAGATATAATTCATCTCTCACCTTATTAGTTAAATTTTTAGTAATATGCATACCATTTCCCCTTTATGTGTCAATATATATAATATGGTTCTCATATCCTAAAAGAGTTTGATTAAAAGTAGAAATGGAGTGATTAGAGAAATGACTAGGTTGACTAGGAGTAAGATATGGAGAAGTTTGATTGTAACAATGATACACTTAATGAATGGGATGATACCCTTAATTTGATATTAATGATCATGACAAGTCTGATAGGGTATTCCATAAGATTTATATACCTCACCAACTTGTGTAAAATAAAACTCAACACCAAAGTCAACCATGGAACTTCATTAAGAATAACGAATACAAGGAATGATTATCAATAATATTTAGAAGGAATACCTAGGTTGTTTGATTGGATGATGTAAATTTTTAGTCACCATTAATTCTTGGATATATTCCTCCAAATTCTAATTTTTGAAAGATAACACCAAAAATCTTTCAATCTCTTTGACTAAGAGTCCCACTGGGCATGCCAAAAAAAATTTATCACTTGGAATTTCACCTTTTGAGGAGATATCTAACATCTCCTCATACAAGTGGAAAAATTTAAACACCTATAGGCTATGGGTTAGATTAAGAGTGAGCTAAATCTATAGGTAGGGATAGATCCCTTGATCTACCACTTGTAGACTACTACCAAACCTAAACTTGTCAGGGAAAAGGGAGAGAGCAAAAAAAAAGTAAACTATCCTAAGCGAGGTGATACACCAAAGTACTTTATGAATACCAACCAGATACATGTTGCACATGATAACAAGGGACTAACCAAACATATACTTTTGAAATATACATCTTCTCACATCAGTGTTTCATTATGAGGGTTGTGATGAATGCTTATGCTAGGAAGACTAGATAAGAGGCTTAAAATAGATTTTTTTAAGTAGGCTAACTCACTAAACCTTGAAACCTCATAAGACACTTCACATGACCTACAAGAAGCTTTCAAACTATTAATAAGTGAGATAATGAAATAACCATGCTAAGGAAACAAAATTCATCACTTATATTAGATCAATCATCCAATTAAAACACACTATGAATAGTCAGGGAAGAGGTAAAAATAAGTAGTATTATTGATCAAATGTTATGTAAATGAGCATGGTTTTTCCATACTCAGGTGGAGTATATTTTATAAAGGCCAAAATGGCTATTTCTTATAAAACTTGAGAGAGAGAGATAATAAGAGAGAATTCCAAAGGTCATAAGGACACTTGTAAAGCTAAAAAAATGAGTAAATTATGTATGGAAAGATAATGTGAAATGGACCATACAAGTTCAAAAAGTACAAGTGTCCATACAAGGCATGAAACCCATGAAAAGTGGCATGAAACTATTTATGTTGTCTCAAAAAATGACCTTCATCATCCAAGCCTATTTGAACATCCAAAAACTAACTATGGATAGGTCTGATGATTGGAATGAGAGGGAAGGATTTCATACATGCCTCTCCATGCATTTTTTTTAGTCCTATTCATCTAGAAACTTTTGAAAGTGAGCCATCACTATCTATAATCTAAAAAACTCCCTTTTCTATCACCCCTCATAGTTGGCCTCAAAATTGGATTTATTTTTCTATGAAAAACCATAGAAGGGAGTGTATGGAACTTTTTAAAACTCTCCATGGATTTATACTACTCGGGCACACCATAAAGAGCCATCCACTTGAAGTTTACAAACTTCTCACCATCTTGTCCACTATGCTAGTTCTGATTGGCTAAGATGAGGCTATTTTTTAATAATTAAGAGTTTTTATGAACTATTACATGGACATTATGGGTTATCCCAAGTCTACATAGTTCTCCCAAAGTTGGTTTCACCCTTAAAAGTTCCTAAAACCTACATAATGCAAAAAATAGTTAATAGAAGTAGTTTTGTACCATATCTATATAGATTTTGTACAAATCATCTTGATTGGGAGTACCTTGAGAGAGTTATAAACAAAATCCAATCATAATTATGGAAAAACTATGCCATTAGAGTAGTTTTCTTTCTCCATTTCCTCAAACTAGTCAATAGTAAGGGTTTAGCAAGGCTTTTAGCCTATTTACCCTCTTAAGCTTTGTTCATAAAAATAGGAACTTAAAGTTTTAAAAAAATATCACTAGATCATATTTTAGGTTCCACATATAAACCTATTGTATCTCCATGAAAGGCATCAAAATAGATATGAGCTTTTGAACCTCCCATATCGAGTTCTTTTCTCCACTTGCATAAGCCTCAGTTATCCTAAAGCCCAAAAATGGCTTATTCATGATTTAATTTACATATAAATAGATTTAAAATGTTTTAAATTATCCCATAATAATTAAAAAATGGATTATAATGATATGCCAAGGCTTTAAGTGAAAGTGACCTTCTATTTAGCCTCTAGGCCTAAACCTACCTAACAAGCATGTTTGTAACTCCTGTGAGTTTGGACCACTTATTGAATTTCTCCCATATGTGAAAGATTTATAATTTTTTCACAAGTTTAATTTATATTTAAAATCTTAATTTAAATTTTCAACCACATCCCTATCTCAACTTTCATCCCTAATCTCCAAACTATAGGGTTTATACACAAGGGGAAGTACACTTTATCTAAGACAAAATATAGGGTACTTCCCCTCTTTTTTCAAACTATATGATATTATAAGAGATTATAATAGTGTCCAAGATTATTTTTATAAAATTTAAGATATTTTTTAGGTCATTATACCCTCCAAAACCTTTAAAATCCAAGACAGACTTGTTAGGAAAATTGTGTGCAGGGTTTGATTGTATTCCCTATTTTCCTCAATCAAGGGTGAGCCCTGTTGACTACCTTACATGGATAAGTATTTTAAAATATGATTTAATCATTAATTAAATATTCCAATATGAACTTTTAAATTTCCTTTCCTGAATTCACACTTTGGGGTTTGGATTGCTCACAACGTCAGTCATAATTAGTTGACTGTGTATTGTATGTTTCTACCAAAGAAAGATTCTTATAGGTTAACCTACATTTCTAGTCTTGAGATAATGTTAAAAACCCCCCAAGATTATCCTAAAATCATATTTAACCTATTTAGACCATTTATTTCATGTTTTAGCTATATACACCTCAATAAACCCATTTCATTTGCTTTTTTCCCCTCACAGTCAACTATAGTTGATTACGAGGGGTTCTATAGGTGTCTTTTACCTTAAAATTGTGCTATATATGCCATGGATACTCTATGAGACATTTTTAAATAATTTATATTCTTATTTAAATAACCAATATTGATATCTTGATGCTTAAATCTCATTTAATGACTAGGTTAAGAGTTAAAGTCTATTCTAGGTGAAAGTCCATAAAGGCAAGGACACTTATAGGTGTGTATGGGGGGAAAACACACTATATAATTATCCTTGAGTGAACTTTAAAATAATTAATTTTATCTTAAATTATATGAAACTATTTGATCATGAAACATGGTTTCATACTACAACTTAGATGAAGAGGTTTGCTATAGTTTAGATTTGCAGATAATACTGAAAGAATTTAGTGTTCCAATAGTAACTTTGAGGCCCCCAAATAACTATCTTCCACTAGTATTATTGAATTCATTACTTTTATGGATATTTTCCTATGATAAGTAAATAAGACAAAGCCATTAAGATGCCTTAAAGTCCTTATATCCCTATTATATGTTACCAGCCAAATGCCCCAGATCTCTATTTTCTTGTTTTAGGGAAAATGCTCCCTAAACCTATAGTCATGATGTTTTGAAGGTAAAATACACTTCAATATACCAAATTATCCATTAAAAATGTCTTCCATGATCTCCAAAATCATTATGAATCTAAGGGAGGGTTCATCATTCTTACATTTCTATGTATAATCACCTTTATATCTCTATGCTATGACCTATAAGTAGACATTTTTACATATAGGCAATAAGTCTAAGTGTGGAAAATGAGCATGTTTTGTGACCTATTATGAGTTTTAAACTCTTCTCAAAACCCACCAATGGACTCTTTTAATTTTCAAGGACCTTACATGGCTTGAAAACTTCCTTCTAGCATGATGAGTCCTATGAGGGCACCTCTAGCTGCATTTTCACTGGTATGCAGGCAATATATGAAATGGTATCAACATTGGCATCATGAATTTGACCTTATAAAAACTCCATGATCTTTCAAAAGGCTCAAAAAATGTATGATGATGTCAAAATCTTGAGTCAAGATTTCCACACTAATTTTTAATGTTTTAAAACATTCCAAGTACCTATAGGTACACATTTTAATGGTAGACTAACTATAACAGTTGCACATGACTACAAAATCCCTATTTATTGAATTAAATTAAAGATTTAATCACTACTTCATGCTATTAAATGATAAACCAAGGCCTTAAAACCTTCAAGACACCTCTCTAAACATGCCATAGAGGTTTGATGTATGTGCTTGCAAGTGAAAAGTAGATTAAGAGATGGGAGCTAATTGTGTATCTAATTACACTACAACCTCAATTATGCTCATTTTGAAGATTTAAACTTTGAAAAAATGATATTTTATTAACCCCCTTGGAGTGAGTAAGACATCGTTCCACATTGGATTAAACCTATTACAAAGAAAGAAGCTTTCTACAAATGGTGAAATTGGAGTGTAATTCCACTATCAACACCTTCCTATAAAGTGAATTGTTTGAGATATCAAATAATTTCAAAATGTGAAACAAATCATGGATAAAATGAGACAAGGGATTCAAAATCATCTATAACCAATATCAAAAACTAGATGTATAAAATCATCCAAACAAGAGTAAAACCTATAAGGTACACAAGTTAGCAAGCAAAAAAACTTCATGAGGATGGTTCATAAAGCATAGGCCACCATTATTCAAACTCTTTCTATGGAAATAAATATCTCTAAGTTTAATTTCACCTCACAAATATGTTTGTCTTGGAATTTCTCCAACTATCTATACCAAGCATAAACCTATTGACTGGTTTTATGTGTTTAAAAGGGTAAAAAAGGATCAGAATGGTTTTATCCCAATTTTTACACTTAAAAAGTAATTAAATCATTTAAATGGATCTGAGGAAGTTGAAGAGACATTCCCTAACCTTATCCCATATGTCACACTTCTTTATGAGTTGTACAAGAGCCAAACTCTTCTCTTTTCCCAAAAAAATTGCTCTTTCTTTTGAAGAACCTACCACTTTTAAGTTAAAACAATTGAAGAAGGAATAATAGGACACATGGTACATTAAATCACCATATTTACACCTTCACACTTCCCAATGAAGTTATATAACTCATTTAATGCTCATTTATGACCCCCAAATGACTCAAAATGATATATTAGCTAATATGACTAATGGCCAAGGCTAATGTGATATGGAATAACACCAAAGACATATAATACACCCTAAGTCATAATATTAAACCCCTAAAAACACTTAAAACTCAATTTTTACCTGTAGGGGTCCCAATTTGACCTGTAGGGTCAACTTTGGTCAACAATATCTTTACCCTGATCTTTGAAGATCTAGACTTTAAAACCTCAAATTTGTCAAACCTACATAAATGTTGGTTAGATTTGTATGTAAAATTGTAAATATAAATATTAAACCAAAAAATTTAAGTGCTTATATGCCTTTTTTGATGGCCTAAGAGTTTTATATTGTTGTAGTATAAAGTCATGCAAATATCTACTTAAATACAAATGAAATAGAGCAATTAAGTTCTTAAATGCCTAGATGCAGTACCAAAAGCATGGTAGAGAGTGATCTTCACAAAAATACCCAAATTACTTGAAAAAATTATGTTAATATTTGCAAATATGATAAAAATAACCTATAATATGTGTAAATAATATGGTATTTCACCTATCTTTGCACTAATTTAAGCAAAAATCCAAATTATTTTACCAAATTTGCACAAATGAATACTAATTTTGATGAAATATTTCAAAGAATGAAAATATACATGCAAAGGATGCTAATACTCATGTAAAAAATGGAAATCCTTAGTGTTATTTAATAATATTCATGTGATTTAAAATAATAAATCATGTATGAAATATAGCACACTAAAATTCAACAAAGATACATGAAAATATTTTCATAATGGCCCTCCTTCTAGTGCCATATTTTCCATCCCTATTGATTCACTTTTATTTCTCCTTGTATCACTAAAGAACAAAGGGGAAAGTAATAACCTCAATTTAATGTCCCAAAATGACTTGGGGCTTGAGTTGTTTATACAACTATTTCTTGGAATAACATAAATAGCAAAGATGTGATCACCACTTCAAAGTATGCATGTAGACCTTATTGTAGGGACAATAGATGTTATGTAGTGACACATTTTCTAAGTAATATTTGTGAATTATCTTAATGTTTTCTAATTATTTATTAAAAGGTAAATGACTAATGGACATATATACAACATGATATAAGATAATATGATTCATGAGTGGATCCAAAAAAGAATAGGGTAGGGTAGAAAAGAGATTGTGCTTGAGATGCTTAAAACTACCAATTCTGATAACTTCTAAGGCAATAAATATTAAACTAACACTTACCATCCATAGTATAGTGATCAAAGATAAATATATGTATTTGAAGATTCAAGGGAAGATAATTCATGTATTTGACATCATACTTTACATAAAGGTAACTCACTCATAGTAAATTGCATAATACATCTAGTTGTAAATGTGAGAAAACATAACCAATATACTATCAAATTAGTTAGTCTAATGTTAATATAAAACTAAGAGATGCATGTATAAAATGTAATTGTCAGATTAATTTTTATAAAGGAAATAATTAGACATCAAAATATTGAGGAATAGCAACACAATTAAGCACTACAGACAATCTCACAAATTCTTTGCCTCTCTTGTATTGATTTTTAAAAATAGCTATATTTTATTTAAAAATTAAGGGGAAACCCCTATTTTTAGGCCCAAATTCCTACGATGAGTTTGAGTGGGCCCATAAGTGGTGCCTAAATATATCCAAGTGGTTTAAATCACCATATTTTAATAGAATATTCTACATTTAAAATTACAAAAAGACTACAAAATATTCCTAAGGGGGTAGAGGTTGTTACTAGCCAACTTTTTATTATTATTGTTACTTAATTTTAACTTCCTCCTTAGTCCACACTTTTATATAGGCCTGGTAGTCCTTGTCTATCTAAGCAAAATCTAGGATCATGGAACTAAATATATTATGTCCTATATCAACCTATTATGCTCTATGAGTATGGTTCTAAGGGCCTCTTCTATCACCTATACCTCCTAAAAAAATTTATCAGAAATTGTAACAGTGTCAATCACCTCTATTTTTATCTTGGAACTAGCCATATCCTACTAGACAAGTGTGACTAAGACCTTCATCTATGCCCTAAATTCTTATTCTTCCATGAAGGAGCTATCATGCTTGATTACTTTGGTAATCATGGCATCCTTCAGAAAGTGGCCTATCTTGAACTCAATTTTATTGAAGTATGAGTTTTCATCCTTGATTTTTTAAACCATGTCATAAAAATATTAATCTTGTTCATGAGGATGGTCTATGCAAGTATTATGTCCTCAAGAGGAAAAACTTTGAGATCAGGGAATTTGTTACTTCTTACCACTCTTGCCAAGTTTGGCAACTTGGTGGTTATAATGGACAAGACTTTGGTCAAGATTTGTGACCACCTTTTCTTGATGGATCCCCTCTCCCTATCTCTTATTCATAACCTTATAGAGGTTGAAAACATTTATTACAACATTGATTATTAAAATCAAGGTGTTTTCTCACACTAAAGGAAGCATTTTCTCTTTTAACCTTTATAACTCCTATTGCATTCCCTTCATTATAGCAATAGTGTATTCTTCCTCTACTTGTACTATGGACACTTGGTCCTCAACATAATCTTGTACCTCTTTAGGGCCTATTTTTATTTTCTTGGTTATAGTGAAGAGTGGTTCTTAACTCTCACATATCACAGTCGATTTGAGCTATGGTTATTCCATTTATCTCTAAATTACCATCTTCATGGTGTTAGTGGTGGGTTCAAACCTCATCCAAATTTGGGTTGGAACTTGGCTTACCTAAGGCCTCACCTGTATTATCTTTTGCATCATACTTCTTACCTAATTTGGGGTGGTTGGCTAAATAGTAGGTAGTTGTAATGGGATTTCTTGGGTAGAAGAAGAAGCCAAGATTGTAACTAGATATATATATATATATATATATATATATATATATATATATATATATATATATAGGTTAGGTCTAATTAGCCAAATAGATTGAATAAGGACTTAGTTAGTCCCATATCTAGGATAAATGAGGTAAATGTAGAGGGTGCAATCATTTTGGCTATTGTAGTAGGGAAAATTGGTTACTATCAGGTGAATGATTTGGGGATGGGCCTCAGTGGCTTGGTAGGTGTGAGGGAGTCAATGGTGAGTGATACAATTGTAGTGGTCATGGTGCCTTCAAAGGAGGTAGTGGTTAGGGATTTGAACATGGAGTGGCATGGGTAGCATAAATAAGGGAAGTTGTGAATATACCAATAATAGTAAATGAAGGCAAAGGTGTTGTACTTATAGAGGGGGTTTGGGAGGATATTAGAGGCTTATTCCTTGTATATACTTTCTCCACCATCCTACCTATTAATGTCTACAATAATTTTAATGAGATATCAATGCCTTGTAGGGATCCTTCCTCTAGATTAATAATATTGGGACTTAGTTGGTTGGAACTCTATGGGGAAACTTCCTCAATAGGTGTAGACATAATTGTGGGTCTTTGAGAAGGACTAGGATGGCTACTTGACTCTCCTCACTTAGAGCTTGGACGTATGTTTTTCCCACTTAAAGTATCCTAAAGTAGGGGCCTATAGGATCTATTTATAATAAGAGTAATTTCATCCTCTTCTTCTTCTTCCTTCTCCTCATAATACACATTAAACATACTCATATGAGATGGCAAGAGATGAGGTCGTTATATGTCTTCTTTCCTCCTCTCTCGATCAAGTCTCATCTCATGTGGTATGTTGTTCTTTTCTAAATTCCTATAGAACACCTCACCTTGTTCATTTCATTGAGTTATATCCAATTATGTACCTCATTTTGATTCTGATACTCTATAACCATATATATTTTAAATTTGGTGAGGTGCTTGATAATGACCTAGTTTGGATCCCACATTCTGAGATCATCCTTGGTTAATAGGTAAGAATCCCTATGCCTCACTTATACTATTACATATTATGACTATTTTACCTTGGATTTTCCCAAATAATAAAGATCCTTATGTGGGGGAGTCTTTATCTTCTTCTTCTAGTGGCCATCAATTCTATGTATCATTTGGTAAGCTATTTCTTCTTATGCCAACTTCATTAGTACATACCTTGGTAGCCTAAAGGGATATACCATTACCCCTTCTACTCAAATGATTGTACAATCATGGTAGAGATAAAATCTACCTATCTCTCTTAATTTTTGCCTAACCTTAGATGGTACCCTTTATATTTCACATTCTATGACTGACTTATAGGTATTGGATAAAAATCCTCTGCAATTAATTTTATATGGTGCCTAAAATGGTAAATATGTATTGTATAATACATTTAGGGAACCATTTCATCATATTCAAGAGTCCATGTGTTTAGTCCTAATTATGAAGTTACACAAATAACATCCAATAGGTAGCTCATCATATAAAATGTAGCCCCATTATAGTAAGTATCATGCATAGATAAAATTAGGTTCCTGCTAGTAATATCCCCAAGTGAGGGGATCTATTTATCATCCATAATTATTTACAGCAATGGGATAGCCCTTATATCTACATATTTAATGTGGAAATTTTTAAATACTTTATTTACTATGGCAAGGCCAATCCTGAATCCCTATCTAAACTAGGAAATGGGTATATTCTCTTGGTCATCCATGAAGACTCCAATTGGGTTTGGTGTTCATGAAGCCAAGATCACCTCTAACTTGTGTGCCTTATACCAATTATCGATGATGATTTGGTTATAATACAGCTAGGTCAGGGGTAGGTTATAATATTTTTCAAAACTTAGCCATGCAATGAAGGCAATAAGAAGTCCTAGGTTTATGGATTTAAGTAATCCATCCTCACATTTTGACATCCTAAAGATGCCATATACTATGTTAGTGCATGGCCTGACCTCAAGCTTTTTTGTATCTTCATGGAGACCAATAGCTTTAAGTGTTAGGATGTCTAGAGTGAGCTAAATGACATGGGGTATGGTCTCAAAATACTTTAGATCCATTGATCCTTCAACATTATAATAAACACTATTATATTGCATGTCCCCTAAATTTATGGCTCTGGGGATGAACTATGTGTCCTTGAACATGACTAAATTGCCATAATGAAATAGGAAATCATCACTTCCAAATTTAATACCCTCAATCAAAGTGGAGGTTCCTACTCATGCCATTTATGTAGTGTTCTTCGATAGTAATCAATATCCTCTCATATTTATCTTTAACTTTGGAGTTCTAATAATGGTGCCTTGGGTAATTTTTTTGAATAGCTCGAGCCTTGTTAAACGTTGAGAATGTAGATAATCGAGAGAGTAAATTCTTAGGGATTTAAATGAAATTTTAGATAATAATGATCAAATCAAGTAGCCTTTTTAATATTTCCTTGATTAATGCAAGGTTAAATTGGCGATTCTAGTTTTTGACACATTAATGGCAAGCTCTTCACCTTTGCATTCAAAATTTAGCATTGATTTTCCATCAATTTTAGCTTTAAATCTAAATTTTGCCACTATTTGTCATTGGAAAGTCACTTGGGATCTAGATAGGCACTCACGGGGATTAAATATGACTAATTTTCTTAGTCGACTTAAACTAGGACACATGGAAATTTTTGATTGGTGTAAATTTTGGGGTGGGGCCCTCTAATTTGATTGGCTATGAGAGTGCCACTTATTAGTTTTACAAGCATTCAATACCTTGATTGGATAGGTGTCACCTTATAAAGGATTATAGGTATCTTGTAGAAACCTATTTTGAATGTTTAGCTTAGGTTTAACCATATGTCACCTCTTAGAGGTAATTCTATTGATCTTAGTATGTAGCTCCATGGGAATGACACATGACATCATTGTTATCACTCTGGAGAGCACCCCATTTGAAGATGTGTAAAACACACCATCTCTCCAGCTTATAAAATTGAAAATTATAAGAGTGTGGGTGACTTTGTAATTATAATAACCTCTATAGAGGGTTGGTTCCCTTAAGATTTATCTCTAAAAAATAAACTATTTTTATTTTTTGGGATGAAAAGGGAGAAGGAAACTAAAATGGAAAACCCTATCTAATTGGGTGATACACCTAAATGATTGGTATTATTTGGAATATATTTAAATTAAATCACACATATCAATCAATATGAATTTTTCGAATTTCCCCTAAACATTAGTATTTTAGATGAAGGATTGAGATGATTTTGGATTGCAAAGTTTTATTCCTATCTCTTCAAATGCCCTGTAGAGGGTGAGATTTTTAGAGTAGGTGTGGAAAGTACATATAAAAATGGGACATATATATCACTTATATGTTGGTACACATTAAAAATACACTATATTCTTATATCAAACTCATATGAAAAGAAAATCTTCTTTATTTGATAGAAATGGTGTCAATTATAATTTCTTCTTCGCTTCAAGAATTTTTGAAAAATGGCTTTAAAAAGCCAATATTAAGTCTAAATTCTTAAATAAATCCAAAATAACGTGTAGAATATAAGTATTAGTCTTATTTTATTCAAAATAAGACTAAAATCCTTTTACAAAATTAAATAAAGGCTTTAAAATCGTCCAATTCTTCAAAAATTGCATGTTCTTCATTTTTGGCATGAATTGAGAAGTGGTGGGCCCATATTGACTTATCAACCTTAATTTCATGAAATTAATGCCATAAATTATAATATAAATCCATATTAAAATTTATTTTAAGTTCTTTAAAGTCTTTATCTTGCATGAAAAGCATGGGACATGCATGAAACTAGTCAAACTAGTCGACTTAAGAGATTTGACCCTTATGGACTAGTTAACTGAACTTGAGCTCAAATTTCATGAATTTAAACATTTGGATTGAATTTATAATGATATATACAATTAAAAAACATATATTATATGTGTTAAATTTAAAATTAATTCATTTGATAGATTTTCAGTGCCATTCTTTACTTATTTTATTGACCAATTAGGTCTAATAGCCTGTCTTCTTGCATTTTTGACTCCATTAAAACTGTATTAATAAGACATGAAACCTGAAAAAAAACAAATTTTACCTTAAAAACTATTATTAATCACCAAAATATTTGATTTTTATGATAAAACACTTACCATTCAGTCAACAGGGTTGACTAGGCCTATTTTGCTCCATTTTCCTGCAGACTGGCCATTTTTATTGAGATAGTTGGGATACTTTTGAGATTATTTATTATGAAAATAAAATTTTATGATGAATAAAAAGTCTTATTATTTTATCTCTATTGATTATGTTTCATTGAAATGTCCTGTACTTTATTTTACATGCTTTTTTCCATAAAAAACATGATTTCTTCCATCATCCATACATCTCCATACATAAATTTGACATTTATGGAATAATTTATAAATTTAATTTACATTTTAAAAAATTTAAGGTTTATCCAATATTATTTTATTTCAATAAAATTATATTTTTGCAAAACTAATTTTTTGAGGGTTTAGGTGGCCTTTGTAGCTAAATTTTCAAAATGATGGTTCATGAAGTAAAGACCACAAAAAAAATGCATTTATGTGTATAAAAATAATCCCACCAACATCCATAAAATATTGGGTTACCATTAAAAATATATAAAAAGTTATCATGTGGAGAAATCTATTTGTGGGGTTTTGACTACATTTTGAGCTGCCTACACTCATAACGATTGTTCATAAATAAAAACACCTAAAATGGTATAAAATTTTAAATAATTATAATTAAATATTTTTAATAAAAAAATACTAATATCCTTCATCCAAAATCCACACGTGGTGAAAGATATGAGCATTTGAACAGGAGGTTAGGAAGGGTGTCTAGAACTGCAAAAAATGAAAATTTCACCAAAATAAAAATACATATTAAAATTATTCCAAATGCTAAAAAAATCATCATGAGGTCTTTAAAATTCTATAAAAACACTCTCAAATAACATTTTGATTTAAAATTCAAAAAAACTCTTTTTTGGCCTTTATGCTTGTTTGCTTGCAAAAGCTTATATGAGCATGGTTTTCTTAAAATTTAGTGTTTTTAAACTATTTAAAGGTTTTATTATGATGTAAAAATATCATTCCATTATTTTTAAAATTTTACCTAGACTTATAAATCTATGTGGCACTCCATAATGATGCCTGCTCCAATGGTGATCTCCAACAGACATGTTGAGTATTGTTACAAAATAGTGAGTATCTAAACTTATCCAATGGCCATGAATTTTTTTAATAATGTTATCCAACATATCATGACATTTTGTACAAAATTTAAGGTCTTGAAACCACATGTAGCTCAAATAATCCTTAATTTCCTCTCAAAATTGATCTCTATGCATGGATTATCTATATATTTGAATTTGAAAATGATCTTTTGAAATGATAATGACCAATTTAAAATCCATTTTTTACTTTTTTGACCAAAATTAGTGATTTTTAGGCCAAAATTTCTTGGTTTGACCAAATTTAAAAGGCTATGACCAATTTTAGGAAAGTTTTGAATGATAGGGGTAGTAATTTGACCTTGACAATTCAAATTACTAAAAATCATCTTGTAGGTCTAGTGGGGACACACATCATCTTAGTGGGATCTCAGAGGTGATCAAGTGGTTCTTTAGATAGAAGCAGTACAAGTATGACAAGTGTCATCATTACGCAAGTCGAAGGGAAACATGCATCATTCTCATGAGCTCTTATTCATTCTTCTAGCACTTATCATTATTAGAATGGGATTGGATAGTTGGGTACCATTGATACTTGATTGGATAGTTCTAGTGCATCTATGTGTTCATTTGGTGGACCTTCACAAGTTTTGGATCAAATGTGATGTAGTGTTGATATGCATCGATCCTAAATGAACCTTCAGGGACACACATCACTTTGAAAGGCTACTCAGATTTGGATGGTTATGTTTGGGACACATGATAGTATATTTTGAGGTTATTTATTATAATGAAATGTATGGTGTCTTGAAGTGATCAGGTTTTCTTGAATGAAATAGGATCTTGATACATAGCCTATGAATTTGAATTCCAATGGCTAACTCCATGAGCTCTCAGGATGGTGACACATGGGTCTCAGGGTTTGCAAATCCATTCTAAGTGTCATGTGTAAAATGGGAAATCATTGAGGCATAATTAAGACCTATGAGGTGGACATTTATCCTCTTTTGGTTATGATATTAAGCTTGACATTCCATGAGGCATCTCAAAGTACAAGTTTAACTTTGACATCTTATGAAGTCATGCAAGAAGTTAAATTAGGCTTTTAGAAACATCAAATACCCATCATAAGAAAAATAAAGCTAATTTAAAGCAAAACTACATATGTAAATGCTTCAAATAGAATGTAAGAGTAGTCTAGTAGGATTTAGTGAAGTCTATTATGTTTATGCCCATTCAAAGACCAAGTGGAATACTTTGGCAAAGGCATATATGCACATCTTGAATCAATTTGTGGTTAATTATCCATTGAAACTTGGAGAAAACTTGAAGCAACTTACAATAATTTAGATATTTCTAAATGTTATTTTGTATTGCAAAATGAATGCATAACCAAGTATTGATAGGAAGTGTCAAATCTATTACTATGTAGATAAATAATCCAACAAGTTTGGATTTTAGGCATTTTGAATAATCTAAATAGGAGGGTACCCATTCTAGGAATAAGGGGTAGTTAAGCGTCAACAAACACCTCAATAGAATGGGGTAGTCAAAAGGAAGAATATGATAGTTCAAGAGATGGATAGAACTATGTTAAATGAGTTTATATTATCTAATGGATATTGGAGAGAGTAATCAAGCATTATTATCTACAATTTGAATAGAGGATAGATAAATACTAATGGAAACAAGGCTCCTTATGAACTATGGAAAGGTAGACCTACCAATGTCGAACAATTTAGAGTATTTGGGAATAAATATTTTATCAAAAGAGATGATGAAGACTTAGGAAATTTTGATTATAGATTTGATGAAAGCATATTCTTAGGATATTCATCAATGAGCTCAGCCTATAGATGTTATAACAAGAGGCTACAAAAGATAGTGGAAATAACCAATGTGAAAATTGATGAGACAAAGAAATCACACTCTTAGTCAAAGGACACTTTAGATAATTTAGACTTAAAGAATGAAGAGGAGACTATATATATTTATGAGGAAAAATAATAATTTGAAGAGAGATATGACTCAAAAGGACCCTCAAAATAGACTCGATGAGATCCCCCTAAATCTCAAATCATTGGCAATAAGAATGTAGTTATGCAAACAAGGAGAAGATTGGTAAGTAATCTAAATCAATAGAATGTTGCTCTATTATCCAATATTGAACCTAAGATTCTTATATAAGCAAGTAAAGGCAAATTTTGGATAGTTGTTATGAATGAGGACTTAGACCAAATAGAGAAGAATGAGACTTGGAAACTAGTTCTTAAGCCTAAAGACAAGAATGTCATTGATATAAAATGGGTGTTTAGAAACAAGTTAAATGAAGATGTAGAATTCACTAGGAACATGGATAGATTGGTATGAAATGGATATGAATAAGTTGAAGGTGTAGAATTTGAGGATACCTTTTCACCAATAGAAAGATTTGAGGCCATCATATTGTTTTTAGAATACGCAGGATTCAAAGGATTAAAGGTATACCAGATGGATGTAAAATCTACCTTTTTAAATGTGAATTTGGAGGAGGAAGTTTACATTGGGAAACCTAATGGGTTATCACTATCAAATGATAAAGACTATGTTTTTAGATTGGAAATGGCTCTTTATGGTCTAAATCAAGCTCCTAGAGCTTGGTATGCTAGGTTGGATAGGTATCTGTTGGATCAAGGATTCAAAAGAGGAGTTGAAAATAGTAATCTATACATCAAGATAAAAGATGACCATCAATTGATAGTGGTTGTCTATGTATATTACATCATCTTTGGAGAAAACAATGATAACATGACCAAGGCCTTTGTAGAGGTGATGAAGAAAGAGTTTGAGATGTCCATGCTAGGAGAATTATCATTCTTTCTTGGGCTAGAAATTACTCAATCTAAAAAAATCATATTTATCTCGCAAGCCAAGTACATAAGAGAGATTTTGAATAAGTTTAAGATATAATATTTAAAGGTACTTAGTAAACCCATGATCACAAGGTGTAAGTTGATCAAGGAAGATGAATCTTCAAAAGTTAATCATACATGATATAGGTCAATGATTGGAAGTTTACTATACACCACAACCTTTGGACCTGACACATGAAAGCATTAGATATTATGGGAAGGTTTCAATAAAATCCAAAGGAAAATCATCTACAAGTAGTCAAAATTATACTCATGTATCTCAAGGGGACTATGGAGTATGGATTTCAATTTTACATCCTACATAGATGTATATTGGGTAGGAAGTATAAATGATAGAAAGGGTACTAGTAGAGGAGATTTATTCCTAGGTGGCTGCCTTATTTCATGGATAATAAAGAAGAAACCATCAATAGTAGTATCTAATTAAAAGTATAAGTACATTGTATTATATTCATGTTGCATTCAGGTCTTATAAATGAGATAGACCCTAAAAGACTACAAGGTGGAGTATGATGGTCCTATCTCTATCTATTGTGATAACACAAGTGATATAAGTGTCTCAAATAATCTTGTCATGTACTCAAGGACCAAGCAAATTCCCATCAGATATCATATTATAAGAGAGTAGGTAAGTGAATAAAGTGTCAAACTTGAATATGTTTCTACATAGGATCATAATATAAACATATTGAATAAACCACTTTCAAAGGTAACCTTTGAACACATAAGATAGGAAATGGGTATAATTCCTACCCCTAATAATCATTGAATAATCTAAGTACTTAGTGGGAACTAATCATGCTCATTATCTCAAAGAATAGGTGAGTTGTTCCAAGAAGGTATGCATGAATATAATGGGAACATGTTTGTATTGTGTCTCATAAACTCATAGGACCTATGTGTTGAGTATTTTGGTTACAAGGAGTGTGACCCAATGAGTTGTATACATCACTTTGCCATTTATGTAAAAGGGGGAGAAAGAATAGAATGGGAAGATAAAAATGATCAGTATACAATATGTTTTTCCATCAAAGACAAAGGGGAAGATTATGGATCATTTTTCATGTTGTTGAAGTTTGGCATTGATGTTGTCATTGATGTCAAAGTTTCTTAAGAAAGGTGTTCATGATGTCATTGAAGAATGTTATTGTTTGATAACATCATTTGGAGGTATGACATTGTTTGAGGAACATTTAAGGAATTTGATCAAGGTGTAGAAGCATCAAAGATTATTTCAAGGCCAGTTGTCAAATTTTAAGTTCTTGAGAAGCCTAGTCATGACATTAGTCATAGATTTTAAAGTCCTAGTGAGAAGATTTGAGTATGGTATCATAGTGATATGGATGAATATAGGCATAAGAGGATATATAATGTTTCTTTAAAATTCATATTAGGCATATGAACACTTAAGAAAGTTTTAATATGAGCCTATACGGGTAAGACCTTAAGTTCAATTCTACAACTAGACTAGTTCTAGATCGTATATGACCTAATGAGGTGTCATGATCTGTTTTAAAGTCCTATGAATGATGTAAATCAATGTTTGATCATTATATAGGTTGAGAGAGTAAAGAGAGAGAACATGGCCTAATGGTGTATGAGGTTCTATTTATAAAGATATTATGGACAAGTGAGTGTTGTCATAGGTATTATATGTTTTTTTCAAGCATGTTCACAAATTTAGAAGTCATGGTTTGCAAGAAAATGCATGAAAAAGTGTTTTGGGGTTTCTTAAGTGCACATAATGAAGGGTTCTTAATTTTAGAATGACAATCAAGTGTTAATTGGAATGTGTAACCTATACATGTTAACATAATATATTCATGGTAGATTAATAATGTTCTAGTCTCAAATTTACAAGCATTGGTTTCTATAATGAGGGGCTAGCTTTATGAATGATCGTTATGACTAAAAGATGGTTTAAACCCTCAAAGAACCCCAATACTAACCCAATATGAAATTAGTTTTTATAAATTTATAAAAAATGGTTTTGTATGGATATTTTAGTGATTTTAGGTTATATTCAACTCTCCCAGGCATCTCTAGGTGTGACTGGTTTGTCAAGTGAGTGAGTGGAACGTACAAAAAAAGCCTTATTTCTTAGAAATTTATTGTAGCAATCATATTTGACCAAGTCAAATTTGATAAATGGATGGAGGAAATTTTTTTATACTTTTATTTTATGTCCATGGTGGTTTATAGACATGTTATATCCCTCAAGTTTAATAAACTAGTCATCCAATATAACCTATCACTAACAAGCCTAATGGTGAAAACAATGATAAAACTAGGTAGATGTGATATTCTAAGTATCAAGGAGAAAGATGGAAAAATAGGTTTTCAACCCCAACTCATAGTTAACCAAAGTCCTGCATAACTTGGAGACCTAGTGAGCCAATTTTAGGAGGCCTAAAGGTTTGAAGGATTTTTAAAAATGATCTAACTATAAATTTTTTTACATAACACCATTACAAGTTAAAAATCTCTATAAAGTCTCATTTAAGTCCTAGGAATAGGGGAGATGCCTCTATTTTTTTTTAGATAGAGGGTAATATACAAACTACATAACCTACAGACCTAACATAATGGAGGTTAAATGATGAAGTGAAGAGACAAGAATTCATTGTAATAATATATTTTATGTTGGTTCTAAGATGAATAAATTTTTGTATATCTCTATAGTCACAAGAAACCTTTAGAAGGGTCAAACACTCAATCTAGGTATTTAGACCTAGAACTAGGGCTATACCCTAGTGACTTTAAACTCCATAAAAAAGGACACATGAACCTTCAAAATTATATTTAGACCTTCAATGAAGATTAAAATATGGATCATAACCATCATTTTGAAAGGTAACATCATAGAGAGGTTAATTTTGTCTTAAAAGCATTTCAGGGTGCATAGAATGCATGAGAGAGCTCAAGAGGCCAAGTTTAAGTGATCATAACTATATCTACATTATTCATGAGACCTAAATCAAATTTTTAGGGTTTAATTGGGTCCTATACCCTTAATTTTTTCAATTGGTTCTAAGGTTGGACATTAGAAGTTTATGAACAATCCTTAATAGTCCAAACTTTTTAAAACCATCTCAAACCCCTTTTTCAGACCCAATGAGGAAAACATTATTTTAAATGAATTAAAAAGAGGTAAAATGGCCTATAAATATATTTGTTCTTATCTATCACTTCCCCATGCTTCTTCCCACCCAATTGGTTTATACTATCACTTATATGGATATGTCTGTTTTAGGGTTTTATGTAATTTTTGGTGTGTTTTGTAGGTGTAGAAGAAGATTGGTGGATGAAAGTTATTTAAGGAGGTATATATATACTTATCATAACTTATTAAACTAATTTCTCACCTTTTTTTAATATTAGAATACTTATGATATCTCATTCATAACAGGCAGTCTAAATAGATAGTGAGAAGGCAAGATGACTATCAAGTGATGGAGATGAGAAGTGTTCTAGGAGTTTCATGGAGGTATATTTTATAGTTTAGAGGATAAATTAGATTAATTTGATTTTATTATCATATCTTCAATGCATTTATTTTATCAACTAAAATCCATTTGGATGACAAGTGTGAAGACAAACCTAGAAGACTAGTGACAAATGACCGTGAGTAATGAATGATAGATGAAAAAGATGAATCCATTAGTTAGGGATGAGTTTATTAAATTATATAACATATTATATACCTTCTCATGATATACCATATGTGTTAAATATTCATATGGTAGTTTTGGACACTCAAGCACACTCCTCACCATCATGAAGGCAGTTTCAAGTAAGACAATGAAAGGTCTATGCCAAATCGAGGACGATGCTTTGTTTGAGATTGGAAAATGTTCATATTAGTTACTTGAATTATTTTACATGTCATTATATGCATTTGTAATTATTTATCAATGATTTACACCTAGTATTGTGGCCTTTTATCTTCACTTCTTCTCTCTCTTCTCCTAGTTCTATAAATTCAAGCCTTGTTGGCTTTGTATTGGGTCCACAATTGGTATGGTGAGGCCCTACTAGTTTTGAAACCTAATTTGACATTGAATAAAGTTTATAATTTTATTTAATTCTATGAAATATCTTTCTTGAATGTGTTAATTGGTTTGTGTGTTTAAAAATGATGAAAATGCTCTCCTTTTTTCCATGTCTACTCTTGCATGTTTGTGTTAATGAGATCTCTTCTAACAGGTTTCATAAAGTGTAATATTTTTGAAGCGTGTCTTCAAGTGTGAGAGGGATTAGTAGTGTATTATATCAGACCTTATTTTCACCCACCTCTATATAGGCATGGAAATATAACTCTATGAGAAATACTTAATCTAGAAAGACATAGGGTTGAATTTAATTTGAGTTGTCTTATTTCTTAAGTGTATATGCAAGTGTGTTATGTGGAGTTATCTTAGTGTATCAACTCATTATCATAGGTTTATTTTATGTCTCTTTCTTCTCTTTTCACCCCCAATAGTGATTAACTTAGTGTAGTGTGAGCCTAAGATACAAATCAAGGGAGCTAGACCTTTCAGTCCTAGAGATCTATCTCTTATAGTGGCTTGTCTATGAAGGGAGATAGTTCCATGCTATCATAAAATTGAAAAGGTCTACTTGACTTCTCTGGGTTGAAATTTTAGGAAAAAACATTTTTTTCAAGAAAGATATATTTTTTGGAAAATAATAGATTGGTCATGAATGTATATAATGCCCCTTTTACTATATAGAGATCCAAATTTGATATTTTAAAAACTATTTAAAGCCTTTTATTGTCTTTACACAAGTGTGTTTATGATCAAGGAACTACATGGGAGGAGTACATAAGAAAGATACATTCCTACATTAACTAAATTTTTTTATTTTTACGTAATGTAATTTTCCAAAATTGAAAATGTATTTCTTGAAAATGCCCATTATGATTCCCCCCTTTTGATGTGAGAGATATTTATTGTAAAATCATTTCTCTCAAAATAAAAAAGTGAGAGTCTTTATGAAATATATACAAAATAATTAAAAACATTTTTCATAGCTTGAATATTATATTGAAACCATATACATGTATCAATGAATTTTTATTTTAATAATTTATTACATCATATAAGTTTGATATTGTATGTTAATATTAGAAATGAAGCATAATAAGGAACTTGCAAGTGTTTTGAATATGTAGTTGTAAGATATGTTTTACAAAGTTTGAAGCATGTAAAGCTTATAAGTAGTATTATGCATGATATGTATCATGTCATCATAAATAGATCAGTATGTACATAGTGGTGAATGATAGGAATCATGGAATCATAATAGTGTAATTAAAATCATGTAATCAAAGTCTCAAAATTGTCATACAAAAGATGCCTATAAATGCACATATAATGGAAAAGTATGTCACAAAGAGTGTAGAATGAAGTAAAGATACCCACATTTATCCAAAATAGTGAATATAATGGACATGAACATGTCACATAATGAATATAAGTCCAAGAAGGCCACACACACAAGGCATGGTTTTTCCATACAATCAAGGTGTATGTTTAAAATACACAAGGCCAAGGGCCACATACAATGAATATATTTTTTTTAAAATTCATGCTATAAAAATGAAATGAATATATTACAATATTATTTGAATGAAGTAAGAATAAGTAATGTGTATGTATCTATGATTTTATTTATAAAGTAGTATGTTTATCTAATCATATGTAAAAATAAAGTGAAACATTAAACCATTTGCAACTCTATTTATAAAACATGTAAAATATGATTTTAAGTATATAAAAATTATAAGTTGTTCCTATATAATAATGTAATTCCCCTAAGGAAGCTAGGATATTTAGTGAAAGGCTTGACCAACACCGAACCATGTGAAGGTGTGCTTTAAACATAAAATGGTTTTGATATCTGAGTGTGGATGTTAAATTATATGAAAAAACTAAGCTGTAAGTACTTGTGACTGAGTTTACATTAAAAAAAGAGAGAATATGCATAGGTACAGGTACATAGTGCATCGTTGTCTACTTATTTTGACTTTATCCAAATTGACTATTTTTTTTATTGAAATAATTTTTGCTATGTATGAATACTGGTTTGCACTAAATTGTGTGTTTTTACACAATCAAAATAACTTATGAGATGTATAATTCCTATAAAATATGCTATGAACTAAAATTGAAATATAATAAAAAACATATGTAGTAACATATAAAATGAGTTGTGATTTTTACAAAATACTATTTTTGGGGGATTTTTAGCATATATGAAGGTTTTTGTATTTTTGAATATTTGAAAGGAAATAAACATGCATGAAATTAAAAGATAAAAAATGAAATACAACATGGTTTAAAAAAGAATAAGGAGGGGAAGATTTTAAAAACCTCAATAATGTGTTCAAGCATTGCAATGAGGAAAGCATGTGAGATACCCTAAATGTAAATGTAGTGTTTACAAAGATGGAAAACATATCCATGTGAACTCATGTAAAATTATGTAAATATAAGCATGAAAGTACATATTGGTTGATTAGATCATGTATAGGTTACCATGGAAAGATATATATTTTGAAAGCTTAGAAACATGGTTGATTTAGGTTGGTTGAATGGGATGAAGACATTAAGGGAAAAAGAACCCATAAAATGAAATGAAAAAAAGGATAAAATAATTTGAAGAGGTGTATAAGAATAACAAAGATAAATATGAGAAAAAAAAACTATTTGTAAATAGGGACTATTAAAGGAATCTAATCAAGGGAATTGGCCCATAGATGGTAGTGGGATGGGATGCCAGAACTTATCAAACCAATGATATCATCAATACTATGCTCATAGATATATCCAAATACTTGATAATAACTATCCATCTCTTGTGCTATAGTAGTTCCATGTGTAGAAGTATCTAAATTTGAAGAAGAACCACATGCCATCAATTATCCATCTAAATCGCTAGGTATAAATCTATCTATACCTATATGCTTATGGATAAATGGAGGTAATTAAATAATTTATACCTATATATGATCCTTTTAAATAAATTGTACCTATGTAGGATCCTTTTGAATATTTTGTACCTATGTAGGAGTAGATATCCTTCTTTCATGTTCCAAATGATCATGATAATGTGTAATCATGTTTTGCTCAATAATAGATGGAAAAAATGAAATATAATATTTATAAATATAAGGTGAAGAAAATAAAACATTCTTATGCTCATTTATAGATGTAAAAATTGATTTTTGAATTATGCCTTTTTAAATTGAATCGTTATCCTGAATAATAGTGTAAATTAGCTCATTACTAATTTGATCAATAACTATACCAACCAAATACTATGGGATAAGATGAGACACCATAGATTCATTCATATTGAATGCTTGAAATTTTCACCACTTTATTAACATGAATACAATTTAGAAATTTGTGAATTATATAAGGAACTACTCTAGTTATTTATAACCAAAGTCTTCCCAATAACTTATCAAAGAATACACTACTTATTAACACTATGAAATAAGTACGTAATGTGATAAGTCCAACTTATTTGGGAAATATAATGTGTCCAAAAGTATCTTTTGCGTGACCATCAAATGCCTTCACAACTCTAGATGTTTATTGATTTTATGTATATCCAAGAGAATGTATAAGTGTTATATTGCACACATTTTGACTTGATACATTGTCTATCATGAAGCTATGGATGGGTTTCATGCAAATATATTCTCTATTAAAAAATGCATGTCTATCAAAATAATCATCAATAGTTTTTGAATCATTAAATATAATACATGGTTTAGATGGTAGTTTTCTCATAAAATATACCAATAATTCTATCAAGTGGATGCCCATATGAAGATGGAGGAGGATGGGAATTATATTCATGATGTGCTTCAAAATTTTGATTTTTATCTTGTGCCCCATTATTAATAAATGGATCTTGATACATTTTTATCTTTTCATTGTTATTGTATTATGTCTTAACCTCTTTAATATGTGTACTAATATCAATAGTATTTCCTTTAATTAGAACTTGAATTTTATGATTTAGATTCATGTATTTATTAGTGGAATTCCCTAAAAATGTATGATAGTCATAAAATACATTTCAATCAAAAAATTTAGGTGGAGGTCTAGATGGATCAAAATCATATGATTAAACAAGTTTACTAATATTACATCCCAAAATATTTTTCAATAACACATGAGATAGTGAAGCTAACCTTGAAAATTGCATTCTTGGTGGAGTTTGTAATTGTATCTCTTGTGGTTGAGATATAACATTAATTGTAACTTTAGCCACATTTTCCCCCTCATTATTCTTGACCTTATAATTAGGATTTCCTTGAAATTTGATTATAGATGAAAAATTGACATTAAATATATATTTGATCTTGTTAAATGCAATAAATTTGACCTCACATTCCTTAATTGTATGGCATAGCTCATAAAATGATCTAAACTTATCAAATAGGATAGACTCTTGGAAAGGAGTAAGTAAGATTTGAGTGAAAACGTATTAAAACTTATTATCTTCCATTTTATTTTAAATTTTGGATAAATTTTATTATACCTTGTAACATATTCACTAATAATATCATTTTGACCTTGTTTAAGATTTGTTATTTGAGCACAGGATAAGTTTTCACCAATATTGATAGGTAAAATATGCCAAAAATTGATTTTTCAAAGAGTTTAAAGTTGTAACTAATTGTTGAGGAAGATCAAAAAACCACATAAAATATTATAATATTTGATTAATATTAGAAAAAATTTGGTTAACAATCTATAATTATATTCATAATATAAACATGCATTGTTAAAGGAACACAAATGTTGTTCAAGATCAACTTACTTTCATAAAGAATAATATTGGGATCTATAATGCCAATTGGAAGAGGGTAAAATGAAATTTGAGGAGCTAAAGTATTATGTAACAAAGTATCATAATCTAAGGAATGATTGGCATGATAAATGGTGTTCTTAATGTTAACTAGATTGGCTTGAAAAAGAAGAAGGGCTTGCCTAAGGGAAGTATCAGATGTGGCAATGAAAAGAGTATAGGTATTATTACTATAAATATGCATGGATAATTTATGTTAAGCATGTGATGTTCTCAAAGCAAAAGGATAAATAGTGACTAATGGTGCAAATATAATAATATTCCCAATTATATAAGTATTACCATTAGGGGTAAGGTTTGTAAGACTTTAAAAGGTAAAGGTTGAGTGGGGAAGGCTAAGATGGATATTTTGTCAACTTGATTTTTTACAAGTATGTTAATAATGTTATTCACCTCATGGGGGTATTTTTGTATACCTTGATTAAATTTATAAAATTCTTTTAATTTATATTGATCTACTTCATTAAGCTCATTTGGATCAATACGTGATTCTTGTTCATTATAATATTCAGAATCAATATTGTCATTATCAATTTAAATCATAAATTCATTTTTATTACAAATTTCCATTGGATAATATACCAAATGGATCTCTATATGAGAAAAATTATTACCAATTATTCTATGACTACACCTTGGAGGCATACAATATAATGAAATCAATAGAATGTAAAATAAATAAGAATATAGATTTAAAAATATAGTGCATTTAAAAAATAAAAGGATGAAAGGGTTATCTATAAGGGTTTTAAATGATGTGTAATCTCTCAAGGATACTTTTTCATATTTTGGAAAGTGGAAATCAAATATTTCAAAGAATTAACTATGGCGGTAGAACCATACTTAGCCTAATAAACCTAGGTTTGAGTGTAAGCTGAGAGTAACTTCTTAGAGCTAACTGATTGTTGGTGTACAAAAGAATAAAATAGATGGTATAAATTATGAATTGGTGTGAAAAATGGGATCCTAAAATATGCAACTATCTATATGTAATGGATATGAGTATTAGTGCAAACTCATTATGCCATGATGTCTGTAAAAAATATACTAGGATTGTAAACAGGACATTGCATATCTCCAACAACATTATATAGGAGTTTATAGACCATAGAAATACTATCTCTAAAATAATAAAACTCAAATAAGTGGAAAAAAATTAATATTTTTATATCTAGACCACAAAAAAATTCCACCTAAAGTCAGAAGAAAAAGTCTCTATATTGGTATCTATTCAAAAAAATATCTTTTGGTGTTGAACTTAATCTAATGTTTAAATATAATGAATCAGTATAGTATCCAAAGTTGAGAACTTAGTTATTTTAGTTTCAAGACTTTATATGATAAATAATAAAAACCTAAGCGAAAAATCAATAATAAGTTCAAGTAATGTTTTATTCTTAAAAGTGGGGTTACCAAAATATTTACCATTAGAACTAATTATGTGTGGAAATTAGCTCTAAATTATTGTAAACTTAAAATATTATCTAAGAAAGATAAATACGGTAGCCTACTGTAAACTATAGTGATATAAAGAATTTACAAAAGTTATAAATTCATAAATATATAAACTAGGGTTAGGGTTAGAGAGATATCCTTGAAAAATGATCTATGCAAACTATATTATGATTTTTCTAATTGTGACTATATAAAATTGTTTAATAGGACTTGTAAACATATTTTTAACTAAGAACTTTATTTTTTGTATACTAGGACAAGTTTGCAATAGCTAGATAAGGTCACAATGTGATGTTATCTTCTACTATGATTCGTGATTTTATCTTCTACTATGATTCTATATGCATTGACTATGTGTTGAATATGAATGTTTGATGGTGTTCACCTTTGTATATAAGTCAATTATTTCTCTATATTGTCTATTTTGATATGTAAATAAATTTAAAGAGATAAAACCTTGGCCTATAAAAGGAACAAATAAGATCAAATGAAAAGGGGAAAATTTAGGAAAGTGGGATATGGTGAAGCTCATGATGATGTAGTTATCCCTATGGTGAAGCTCATATAAGTGTAATAGATCCAACTAGGAAATTTAATTAGAATGATTGAATAAGGAGGGACTTAAACCTACAAGTAAATAATATACTTTTTCCAATAATTGTATTATTATAGTAAAATTTTAGTAGTGCTCTTTACTAAATAGATAAGATAATTTGAAATTGATTTTACATGATAGTGTTAGAGAATCACTAGCAAGCAGGGGGTTGAAGTGATACACTTAATGTGATATTATAGGAGGATATTTGAATTATTTATGATAACCAACCTTATGGATTTCATCACAAAGTTTTTAGGAAACATGTATTTTTTAAAAATTACCCATTAGAGCATGAGGGACAAGTCCTCACTATTGGGTAGGTGTGTAGTGCATCCTTATCTGCTTAATGTACACTTATCTAGATTGGATAACTGATTCTAAAACTAAACTAGTAGTGAAGTGTCTATTGAGTAGGTATGTTTAGGGAAAATTTAGGGAATAATAAAAGATATTAATATAAATTTAAAGGATTGGATGGATCTCATATAAATAAATGGTTATCAGAATGGAGAGATGGCCAAGTAAGGTAAAATTGTCAAGGACTAGTATTTTCAATCATTTATTGATTTAATGTCAATGTTTAAACTAGACACATGTCATTTGAAAACTTAGATGCATGTGCCTATGATTAATTTTCAAAACTTATCATACCATGAAAAGTAAATAAATACTTAACATTAATATGAATGTAATAAAAATAAATAAAATTATATATAAACTTTAAATACACATCTACATACTCATACCCAATAGGTGTTGTACCACCTAATCTAATACACCCATACCACATACATCTACACCATCTTATCTTATAAGAACATTAAATAATATAACTAGGAAAATAATATGCCTGATATGGATTGACCACCATCATGTATAAGTTGGTGTTCAACAAACATCATCAAGATCAAGTGTCTAGATCATGTGATCCACATTGGCCCATGGGATGAGAGTTAGGTATTTAGGACTAATATGGCCTATATCTACCTCCCTTAGTGGATCCATCATATCTCATATACACACATATACTACTAGAAGAATATATTTTGGGATTATAAACTATCTCGTGACATGCTAAAACTATAAATGCTCATAAATACCAGGCCATGAATCATGGAGCCAATAACCCACTTGAATAAAAATTAGCTCCACTCTATCCTCAAAATTCCCTCCATAAAAATTTTAAGGCCACCACATAATATTTATAATATATAATAAATAATGTCTATAATAATGAACCCATACATCATAAGGCATACCTATAGAATGAATCTCTTTGATGTACTCATAGTAATGTAATAGTGTGGTTGAGTCTAACCCTCTTCCAAAACCCTCTCAGGTGAACTTGTGTAAATCCCTATAAAAATGATCTAGCATGGTGTATCCCTAATAATATATCATGTTATGATAATTTATATCAAAAATAATAATTTCATATAGTATGAAATATAAACCTCACCATCATAAACTATAACAAATGTAGAAGAGTCAGCAACATAATATCTGATAACAAGATAGTAGTATCATTAGGGAAATAATGAGTACCCTGATCACAACCAATAATGTATAAGTGAGATTTATAAATATGGTATGATCCACCAACACCTTGTAAGGTATCCCATATTTGAATAATCATAAAATGCAATATCCTCCACATATCCTCTAACATGACTCTCATCTCCCCCATCAGGAGATAAAAAGCATAAGTGTATGAATCTCATCACTTAGCTAAGACATTCATCATATGAATACCATATAAAATCAATTATATCTACCTATAATTGATAACACTAGTTACATATAGTATGGATCTCTCATCATTGATCAATGGAATATCCTGTAACATCTCCATCATATGGCTATGATAAAAATATCTAGCCCACATATCTACTTGTAATCACAAGTTCAAAAATACAAAAATATAAATACCATTAAAAAATTATGAAAAATCTAAGAATATAATACATTTAAAAATTAAAAAAATTATGGACATGATTGTAGATATCAATACAAGTTAGTAGACAAGTCTGACAAGAAGTAGGCATGTTCATAAACAAGTCTGCACTTGACTAGGATAACTTCAATAGGATTTGGATAGGACCTACCCAAAGCGGACTTGACTAGAAAACCTAAATATTTTTTATTATATTTGTTAAAGATAGGTTACAAGGTCCCATTCCCATACAATAGAACCCAAAATATAGGTGTCATAAAGTAGCAAAACCTAGAGAAGCAAAAAAAGACATGACCAAAAACACCCTTCCACCAAAAAGACACTAAACTCAAGCCACAAGACCTAGGATAAGAAAAAGAAATTGAAAAGAGACCAACTATTCAAACTCTGAATAAATGATGAATTTCTTAGCCACTAGACTATCACCTTTGATGTTTGTTTTTCCTCTGGTATTAATTCACATGAATTGTTATTTGTCCTCTCCCTTCCTCTTTTGCTTTAGGCTAGTCAATTTCATTTCTTCCATCTACTACTTAATCTCCCTACTTTATTCCACCGTACCACCCTGAGTATTATCCTATGGGATGAGCTCCTCGGTAGCCACCCATTATTTTCTAGCCTACATGTCCACCAGCCTGAGACCCAACATCCCTTTGAGGTTGTCCTATTTTTCTTAAATTACCAGGGGTGGCACATCTTTTTATTGTCAAGTATCTCCAACCTACTTGAACTATGTCAACCCAAACACTCTCCTCTACTATATAATATCTATATTATATCTCAAAACTCATGAAATGTTAATATTTAAATTAATTATAATTTATTTTTCAACCAACCTATTTATATGGGTTGAAATTTTATTTGTCAAAAATTCAAACCCTTTATAACTAATTTTCCCAAATTTATGAATGTGATATCTCGAGAAATACATATTGAAATCAATCTTTGTCAGTTTTATTGTGAAAAAACATAATGTGATATTATATATTATACTATTTTAATCATGTTAAATAGAATTTTCAAAAATTAAACATTGTATGCTTACATATACACAATATATTTTGTGTATTCTTGATCCTTTGGAAAAAAATTATAATAATCATCATAATATAATGCTAAAAATGCTAAGATGAAAAAAAATTCAAAATGTCAACTAATATTTAATAAAAAAAGTATTAATATAAAAAAAATTATTACAAAAAGTACACTTTATTAATTATATATGACACACTTGATTCTCTCATGACTTGGATAAAATAGGGGCATCTGTTAGTTTGATTATATAATACATCTTAACACATTATAAAGAATTTAAAATAGTTCAAACTAACCACACCTTATATATTTTTGATAGATTTATTATAAAATAATACACATTTATAAGTACTTGGGGAACATATAAGGGCACATATAGGGTCACATGACATACAAGTGCACTCAAAATTTGATCAAAGACAAAATACAATATATTCATACAATGAAAAATAATATTCTACAATAGAGTACATTTTTTCAAAGATTCAAAGTAATTCAGAACACAAACACATGATAGATATTTGGCACATTGATATTTATATTAGGGGCATATAACATGCATGTGAACTCATTTTTGAAAAATTAAAATCAAAGATTCATACACTCTTTAATAAATATACATGGACATGTGAAAAATAATTAAAAAATAGAGATTACATATTAAGAATACAATTAAATTGAGAATATATATGCATATTATTCTATATCATTAGCACTCATTCAATTGGAATGATATTCATTCATTCTCAAGATTATTCAAAGTTCAAAGTTCAAACTCTTAAAGTATGAAAAGGGAATGATATTTGTTCATGTACATGTTTCAAAATTTAAAGTTATAAATTCAAATGAAAAATATTCACATCAATTTTAATCTATGAGAAATGTGGTCATTATGGGGCAATTCATATTCTTCATTATCTTTTAATCATTAAAAATAGAATATAAATTCCTCTACATTGGAGTGATATAATTTATTTTGGGTGATGTAATTTAACTTATAGTGACACTCAATAGACTTGGCATCACTTCTAGTGAGGTCCACCTTTTTTGGGGACTAGTACTTGAATAATTGTCATTATTCACAATATTTTGAACAATGCATATTTCCAACTTATGGTCTTGATTGGAAAAATGCAAAAGTTGAGACTTGATCCCTCTCAACTCTTCAAATTATTCAACATAAGTAACTAACCTCTCCAAGTGATTAATTAAGGTGGCACATTTTCTCCAATATATTATCTCAAAATATTTGATTAAAGGTAGCTTAGTTACTCCAATTAATATGGCCATACCTAATGACATATCTACTCTCCCTTTTAGCACTTGAGGTATTTTTATTTTCCCTAGTTACAAAAATAGAAAGATTAAAATCATCCTCTCTCCACTTGGAATAACATGAGAATTATCCTAATGTAGAATCATGCAACACACATATGGGTGTAATATATTCTTATTATTTACCTTTGAAAATTTTAAATTCAACCTATTGGATTTTATATATGGACATTAACTACTACATGTGTTATTATAGATTCTACCATGATGCATCTTGCAAAATCATCATTATAAGATGCATGAAAAAGTGTGTATACAAACTCAATTTTTAATTTAATCTATAAATTTAATTACTAGGATAAATTGCAGGGGGTAATATAGACACCTAAATTTGGTACAAGCTCAACCTTTACGTCATTTATTTAAATTTTTTACTAATAGACTATCAATAGTGAATAAGGTATCTATTGGCATAGTATATTTAGGTCTTTTTCTATATTATATTATATGAATTTTTCTATTAGTTATTAATTTCACCATTTTTTATGGGGATAAATAATTTTGGTCCTTTGTCCTTCTTGACAAGTCCATGGTATTTAGATAAGACCAACTTGTGACTCTATTTATTTAGTGTGTATTTGTGTAGGTGTAATTTATCGAACTTATTCATGTCATGTTTCATTTAATTATTATTTGTGAGAATTGGGTTTTATCTTGGGTCATATTTTGTGTTATAATAGCTCCCAAATTACACACACACACATATAAGGATTATGTAAGGCATAAGGATAACTCTCCTCATTTTAAAAAAATATTCAAATGTTTTCATGTTTTATATTTAGGTATGATAAAGCTATCATCAAGTTTGAATTCTCATGTGCATACCTTTTCCAATGGTGAAATAAGAGAAGGATCATCTATAACTAAATTAACTATTTTACACATACACGTAGGTGAGATAAATATATCCAAATTTTATCCCTCTTTAGAATATTAGAAATGTATTGTAACACTTGGTATCTAAATAGGTATTAACAAATATTGGTCCACCTCAAGTCCTTTCAATTGAAACTCATCCCATTTGATTATAATCTGGTTTGTGTGTATGAAACTAGGGTTTTATCATTACAACTACTTCATATGATAGTAAAGGTCTAAAAATACATCCACACACCATAATTAATGTATTCATAGGTGATGAAAATAATCATTTAGGTGTCGTAGTTAACATGGACAAGTCTGTAGTCAATATTCTTGAATGCATTACACTATCATCCACTTATAGTGGTTGTGTCTAGTAGTATTACTTGATTCCATCTCTAATTTATCACAATCAAAATATTAATTTATTTCTATTCTATTTTCAATCCTAAATGGAATCAAATGATTATGATCCTATCCACTTGTAATAGACATGTCCATTTCTATTTATGATCATGTGGTTGTTCCAAAACTTGTACATTTATCTCTTTTACTAATTTTTACTATTAAATAGTTAGAATAGTTAACAAAAATCTATGTAAGCTATGTATATCACTTCTTAATACTTTCCAAAAATAGTAGATTTTTATATTTCATTTTTTTTCAAAATTAAAATAGTTGATTATTTGACATCTTTAGTATTATGATATTCTCTAATTTTTACACCTAAAACCAAATAAAATTTATTACATTTTATAAAAATACAAGGTAAAAAAATGAGTGCTTATTATATGAACATGTTACTAAACAATTTGGGATTATATTGGGAATTCTCCCACCACTTATGGCATGGAATCAAAATCATAGATTGGTCCATAATATAATATAATAAGGTTCACTTATCTCCATGAAGTTATCTTCAATATTAATGGGGAAGGTAGATCTCCTAGTCATTATTATAACTAATGATGATGTGAGATGTATTGTAGAGTTACACTAGACCATATTATTTATTGTTGTTGTGGACCTATCTAGTGTTATAATATGTATATAAGCCAATGTAGACATTGTGGATAGGCAAAAAATACTTGATAACTAGATGCACATGATAGTGGTCTAGGTATGTATACACATTATATTTTAATGTTTTAATAATATTGAAATAAGTATTACCATGTTATGATGTTTTATAAATATCATGTGATATGAAGTGATGATTATTAGATATAAATTATTTAAGGGTCCATTTGGGTTCCAACCCAATGAATTCCTAATGATGTTGTTCCTAGTAACTTATTATAGAGAGATAATGAGTAGTGTTCATGTTCATCTTTTTGACCTTGTGGAACATGCCATGACTACCTATATTTTCACTACTATTGAATGGAATGAGCATATATGAGAGCTTACTAATATTAAAGGGCATACAATCAAAAAAATATTTCCCCACATGTTTATTGACCAAATATGGGACATGCCATTTTATTAGAGTTCATCTGAATATATGGTGACCCTACCAAGATAATGGCAAATCATTCCATGCTAGATGAGAGATTAACTTTATATTATTATTGAGATAGGTACAATCACTAAGAGAGGGGAGGGGGTGAATCAGTGATGCCATATAATCTAATTCAATTCCCAACTCTTAAACATTCAATGCATATAATCATGATGCATAAAAATTAACCATTTCAATGAATAATGAAAACATAACAAGATCAAGCACATAACACATGATATATGTGGGAGACCCTCTTGGGGGACAAAACCCACTAAACCTTGAAATATGGACTATAGTAATATAAAGATAGGATTCAAAATTTATACCTATAGGAACTCTTCACTTACTATAACACTTTAAGAACAATCCTCAACCTTCTTTTCTCTTCAATCCATCCATTAATTGCACTCACTCAATCAGCCTCTAGGGCTTACTTGCTCAATCTACCTATTCAAGGCTCATTAGATCCAATGACCTATGTGTTCACCACAATCACCTTGATAAAACAATCATGAATGATCCTATTCACTATCTATTGGTCCTCAATGACCTTTACCTTCTATTTCAATGTTTTTCTTCTTCGTTTGGGTCGAATCTACCACAACTAGCACAATTAGTCCAAAAAGACTTGATACTTATACCACTCTCTTCTTTTAACCCATATTGGTCAACCAAGATGATTTAAATATTTGAACCAAATTTTAAATAGGTCCTAATACACATTAAATTTAATAACCACACACTCTTTAGGTCAGCCATTACCTCATTATCCCCAAATCACCATTAGGTCTTAGTGAGACCTAAAATAATTAGGCCTTCATAATCACATGTTACATGTGATACTTACTTGGACCACCTTAATACTTTACCAATGATTTTAAAACATAAAAAACATTTAAAATATACACTTACACCCATATGGTTCCATTTCACCTAGAAAACCAACTCAACACTCAAACCTACTAATTAGGTTTCCTTGCTCTTTAGGCCTTCATACATATAAAACACAGTCTCAATATTCTAAAGCAATAACTCAAATAATTAAAATAGACATATGATTATATCACATGGGTGAACCCTTTAGTACCTTAGATACACCTCCATGTTATTTATAAACTTCAACATAGGTTCTAATCACTCAATTCAACTCTCTCAGAATGACCACTTAGATTGGTCACACATAGTCAAAATATAGTCAAGCTATTTTGACTCTCGATAAATAATCAAGGTTAAAATATGACAAAAAATTCCTTATCATAATCTTTTGAGGCTCATATAACATATTCATGCTCATTATCTTCTTTGATTATGCTCAAAAATCTTCCAACACACTTTTGTAACATGGTCACTCAATCTGTCAGTGCATTCAACAAACTCAATAAAATTCTAAGCAATTCTTCATATTGAAGATGGATTGGTCAAACCTAAAAAATAAATAAATATAGTATTAATGGAGTATAAAACAATATTCAATAGTTAGTTCATATTGAAACATAAAAATAACATCAATAACAACTCAATTATCCTTCTCAGGTCACTTGCATAACATGGTCAAACACATAATCAATTTTGGAGATCAATAACTTTGAATGTACAAACATTCAAACCTCATAACTATTATATATTTTTTCCTTTAAGTAATTTAAAAATTTTCCTTTTACATCACCATTAAATTCATCTTGGATCAAAATATATAGCTCAAGACTAAGTAATGGTTTTTTTTTTTGTTAATTTTAAATGACAATAGTCACTATATAAATGCAAATATTATAGATGTGTATTTATCTCATGCCCTTGAATAGATTTAAAAAATATTCTCTGTGTATCTCATTATAATTCTCTTTAATTTAACCTACAATCCTCACCATTGATCTTAGATATGTGCTTCCATGATCAAGCCACTTGGTAGCCCTGTGTACCCTCTACGTACCCTATAATCAGTCTTTTAATGAACTTTCATCACTTGGTAGCCCTGCATGCCTTTTGATCACTCTATTGACTTATTTAATTAATACACTATATTCTATTATAATATTCATGATCACACACTCACCATTTATCTCTATGTAATAGGTTTCATGCTCGTCGTTAGATCTGCTACTCAACCTCTGTGATTGTGACACATGTAACTAGCACATGAAATCTTGAATATTTGACTTTGAAATATGAATTTTTATAATTATCCATTCATATTAAATTATCACCATTATATATGTGATCTAATTTAATTCTCACTGTAGATCTTTGATGATGTAAATTTGGCTAAATATGGGAACTTAATAAACTCTACCTGAGAAGCCAACTTTGAACCTTAAAAAATTTTCTACACTCAATGTCCAAACCTAAAATTTGAACCATATAATTACCTTTCCTATGGTAATCCATCCATGTATCAAAATAATCATGAAACCTTCACACATTTTAAATATGATGTCATTAATCGACTCACTTAGCCTTATTTATTAAGATGTCTACTTGAACATAGACACTCATATCATTGCTATGATGAATTCCTTTCACTTTCATAAGTTTCCCAAGAAATCATAACACCCCATAGGGTATTTGAAACAAATATATACCATCAATATCATCCATAAATTTCTTTAATAAATTAAACAGTAAAGAACCATGTAGGAACACTGAAGCTCATTGAAGCACACTTTGTCATTATCATCCTAGCAAACATGACACCTCATCAACATACTTGGTCACCTTGGAGACATCATTTTCAAACCTAAAATAATATCCCTCTTTGTCATTGATGTAAAATCACCAATATAAGGCTTATTCTTAGACTCTATCTCTCTCTTCAATCACTTTCTCCCCCTTTGACATAATGACAAAGTGAGCTCAACTTTTAATCTTTTGGACCTAAAAAGACTTCAAGGACCAATAATATGCAATTACCACCTCTTATAGATGATATATACTCCCCATAACATTGATCATACCTATTTTTACCTTGAACTTCTCAAGCATGCTCCATGAATATTCTTATTTGATCATACTCTATTGTATGAAAACAAAACACACATGAACACCAAAAACTACTTGAAATCACCTTAAAAGAATTAATAGGGACTTCCCCTAAGTCAAATAAGATTTTGAACCCTTTGATCACCTTGGTATTTTTGATAAAATGATCAAAAATTCCACTTCTTCATACTAGTTTTTCTTATAGGCCTTATAGCCCTATGTAGTCATATAAAATGTAAAATTTGGTAACTTGAGTATGGCTAATGACACCTAATCAATAGGTCCATTTTACTCACTCTCTTAACCCTATTAGGCATGTTGTCACAATTTCCAATATATCTATAGCCTCCTAGACTAAAACCTTACTAACCCAAGCTAATCTTCCTATGATAAATCAATCCCCTCAGGTCTCTTTCCCTCAAGACAATAGCACCCAAACTTGGACTACAGTGTTGAAACTCAAGGTGTCTTATTTATGGCACTATTGTCCAAGTGAAAATTTGGCTCAAATAGACATATTATCCTAGATCATTATTGCAATTCATGTTGACCTAATGCAAATTCATTTAACCCATGATCATTAAAATCCCCTATAAAAAGCCATTCATAGTCCATTTAGAAGGGTTGTCTCTCATTTACAAGAGAGATGCAAGAATACAAGTAAGACTACTCAAGAAATCTTCTTTATTCTCTACATATAGACATTGAAAAGTATTTCAATCTTAATCAAACCTTTACACCAGTCTCTAGTCATTCCAAGTACACCCAATTTTGCATTTACTTGCATTTTCATCATACTATTGCACCAAATACTTCAATGGAAGAATTACATATATCTTGATCCTTATTTAGAGTATTGGTATGTAGGTAGTGTGCCCAAACACAAGGTATGAAGTGTATCTAGCATATCCCTTACACACTAACCCCTTTTCTCTATTTGCTAAAGTTCTATTTAATTATATAGAAGACATAATCACATGAATGATCATGTCTAAAAAGAGTTTCATTGATAACTAGGATCTGAAAATTGGTACATAGGCTCACACAAATGTTGTGAACAACCCAAAAAAATCATATCTCTATGAGTAGTTTAGAAAATAGCAGTAAGACTAGGACTACAACATCATAAGTAAGGTGTCCTATTTTTAGCAGTCCTATCCAATCAAAAAATGAACTCCAAATCTCAATTTGTGATAGTGTCCTAGTCTTGTCCCACTAGTATAAAACTCTATCTTAGTTTTAATAGTCTAGAATAAGCTAAGTCATATTTTCTCACTCATTACTATTTTTAAAAAAGGTAAAAATACAACTTGTTTAAACAAATCAGTGGCTTAAATATTGCATATTATTCACTAATTTTATCTACTCAGACCCATTTATTAATTAAGAATTAAGAATCTAATTTACCAAATATAATAAATCATTTGGTGAACCTAAATTAATTTTAATTTTGCATAAAAACTTTAGAAAACCTAGGGTAAATTCCTAGCTAATTTTTCCCATAAATTTCTAAATTTTTTTCTTGAATATTAAAATAAGAAATTCCTCTCAATTTTAAAATTTTGTAGTAAATTTTAAAATAATTTTTTTTCAATCCCTAGTTACATAAACTAGCTCCCAATAATTTTACAATCATTTTTTTAAATTTTTAGTTGCATATTAACATTAGTAAAATCACTTCAAATTTCAAAAATTCATTGTAACTTTCAAAAAAAAAATCTCTAATCCCTAATTGCATCTACTAGGTCCCATTAAATCACTAATTTTCCCATAAATTTCTTAATTTTATCTTGCATACTTAGCTTAGAGATTTAATTTCAAATTTTAAAAAATTCATAGTATTTCAAAAAAATATTTAAAAAAATTCTCTAGTTACATATACTAGTTCCTATTTTCCTTCTTGAGGTGTCACCTTACATGTTTTCAAACTTCATATCCTTTTCATGAAATTTATAGATAAATATTTTTAGGATCTTACATTTCCTATATTCATAATTTTCATTTTATAGCACTTGGCCTATAACAAATTATTTCAAAAAATTTAAACACTTCTCAAATAGTTTTCCTACTTTAACAATGGCCCAATACATTGGTTTTGATGAAACTGATAAGAGAGAACTTTAAGAAATCTTAACCAAACATTATAACATGAAAGATGACATGCTTAAAATATTATAATAGGAACAACATTGAACAAATAAAAGCCAATATTCTCAAACCATAGAGTAATCAGTTGAAAATGACACTATGGGGGTAACTATGTCTCAACAACCCCCTGTAGTAGCCCAACTTGCCTCTATGCCACTAGTATCAACTAGTACATCCCTATCTCCTAATGTGTTAGCCATTGTGCAAGAGATAATATCTCTTCAATCTAAGGTGATACATCACGAGAAAGGTACCACTAGACTTACATAGGCTTTGGATTCTTTTGCTCTTTTGCATACACCATTGGCATGTCGGATTGCTTCCACACCTTTGCCACAAGGTTTTGTTCAACCTAAGCTTACTATTTATGATGGAAAGGGTGATTTAGAGACACATTTTAGAGATTTTCATGCAACATTCTTGAATTATGTAACAAATTACTAGCTACTTACCAAGATATTTCTATGGAGTTTAAAGGATTATGCTTTACAATGGCTATATAGTTTATCGAATTAGTCAACCAATGCATTCAATCCTTTAGCTCACATGATCCTAACACATTTCAATATCAACATTGGTGATAAGGTCTATTATACACAAATTTAAAAATAAAAATAGAAATCAAATAGGCATCTCACATACTAAGTGATTTGATATAAGACCATCTTGGCTAAGATGACTAGCCCCATGGTAGATCAGGAGTTTCAAAATATCTTTAAATAGATAATTTTACTATTATTTCATGAATCTATTATGTTCAAAATATTCTCTTCCTTCACTAAATTGTGTCATACACTAAAGGAAATAGAAGTAAAAATCATTTCAATGGGCAAACTCAAGTATACAAGTATCTCAAACACAATAAACAAGAGTAATAGAAAAGTCCTATATTCAATGATAACAAGAATAAAAATTAACCAATAGTCAATGCAACTTCAAATCCCCCTTAACATGCGGTTTTATTAGGACCTCCTCGATGTACATTTACCAATCTACTAGTTTATCCATCCAGAGTTTTACAATAGTTATTAGAATCTAACATCATCACTCTCCCTCATATTTAGGAAGTTAAGCCAATAAATCCTCTTCCATGAGGATATCATCATTAGGAATTTTATGATTTTCTCATGGAACCAAGCCACACACAAATAGATGCATCAGTTTGAGACATAAGATACAGGGCTTGATAAATGACGACCTACTTGATCTTGGTACTTTAGTTGAACCTCCATAAGTTAAGACAATAGAGGATAAAGCTTTGAAAATATTCTTAGATCCATTTCCACAACATTATAATAAAGAGAAAGGGGACACATTAGGTGTTCACCACACATACCATGCACATCCTCCACTAGTTAAATACTAGGCACCTTCAGTTGAATCACATCCTTTGAGCAGTATGATAGGTGTGTGTGAGTCTAGGGTTCCAAATAGACCTTTGATATTCTTCTTAGATCAAAAGATTTTTAAGGATAATTTATATTAAAATGAACTCTTTATAAAAGCACATATTCATAATCATCCCATTCATAGTGTTCTCATCGATAATGGTTTTAGTGTCAACATGTGCATCAATACATTATTGTAGCATTTGGGCTATTCAGAGTAGGATATCACTCTGACAGATATAGTTATCAATGGATTTAGTGGGCACATATAGAGTTCATTGGGTGAGATTGTATTTCCTCTATATATTGTTCTAACATATGTGACCACACATTTCACCATAGTTCCTAGTGTAAGGATTTTTGATATGTTACGTGGTCACCCATTGATTCATAAAATTTAAGAAGTACCATCTATAGTTCATAGATGTGTGAAATTGAATCATGATAATTAGGTTATTATAGTTTGTGGAGTTCCATATGAGTTAACACTCTCCACTTTAAATCCATATCCTTTACAATCACCAGTTCTATCTTCTCCACCAATTTTAGTTTCCCCACCAGTTATAGTTCTTCCTTTGATACAGATTCAAACACAGTTGAGGCATCCATTTCTAGTATAGAATGTTCATACACCTCCACCAATTTGAGATTCTAGACATATTCTAGCTATAGTATTCACACCTAGAGAAATCTCATTGAGATCTCATTCATCTACACATAGAGCACATGTTTAAAGAGCTTCTCCTACTTCCAGATGGGTCCTTAACAGCCCTAAATTTGCATCCAAATCTTAGAATTATAGAGGGACCCCATAGGTAGTTTCTAAATATAGATATTTTAAAAGATTTATAACACACAACTTTCAAAATAATAATCTCAACCTTTCCATCATGCATCATGATCATGCATGATACCTTTGTTTGATACAAGACACCATGACAGGGAGTCTCATTTGAGACTCATCAGTTAGTATCATTTCTTCTTAATCTTTCTTATACATAGTTTATTTTAAAAATAAAAATATAATATAACATTTCAAAAATCCAAAAATACTCAAATATATCCAAAAACACAAAAACATTTTGATTGTATGCATCATCCATGATTTACACTACTACTATTATGCTATAATTACATTTTTTGTCTCATGCTATTATTTGTCAATTTATCTACATTACCATGCTTCACTTGATCTTCTTTGAGTGTTTGTAGTGATATCTAGATCCTTAACTACTTCAATCTACCTATTGAGGGGGTATCCTAATTCTACATTTGAGACACACATCGATATACCTACACATTGGGGGCATCTTCTACATGAATACACCATCTAGGTTATGTCATTCCTACACTACACACTCTAAGTTATCATGATGATGTACATTACTTACTAGCTTACACAAATTACCATATCAAAATTTCACTAATATCTATCACTTTTGTATCTCTTAGCATATACCTAGTCTTGTACTAGAATGTCTTACATACTTTTACTCTTTTTTTGATTATTTAAATCTGAATCTATCTGTCCATTTAGTACTTCCTTTCTCTTCTTTCTTAGCATATTTTGTTGGATTGTATTTCCAATTCCTACTTGTCTCCTATATGTGCCTTATGACATTTGCTAATGTCCTTTACTTCTATTCATATGTGTGTACCTTTGGACATTTTCCAATGTCCCTTACTTGTACTCTTCTATGTGCATATAGACCTCTTGTCAATCTTGCTTGTTCCATGGAATGTGTATGCAACATTTGAACATGCCTTATATGTTTGCTTTCTAGTATGATTGACATGTGCCCATGTCCCTTGTTTTCTTGGCCCCTTGGCCACCCTTCTATGCTTCTTTCTTCTTGATTTGTATGCTTGTTGATTTATTATTTATCCTTGTTTACAAATGTCATGATCCATATCATGCATTTCATTGCTTTCTTAGATGCCATCATGGACATCATGCTCCATCCCTCTTTACTAAAAACTGACAACTAACCCTTTTTATTCTATTTTATTACATTGCACATGATTTTACATTGTCATATCTATCTAGGTATGCCCATGTTGATCTAACAATTGTTAGGTTGTGGAGCTAAAAGCTTCACTGATGCAGACATGGAGGAGGTTGCAGGAGAGTTGCAGAAGTGTCACAGAGACTGGCGTTTGGTCTGGCCAACCGACGTCGGCAGTATTGGATAGGAAGGCAACCGACGTCGATCATAGATCGGCCGGCGTCGGCGACCCCCAGGCGGACAGGGACCGACGTCAGTCGCCTGTGTGGTTCGGACTGCGCTTATTACGGGCAGTTAGCTAACGAACCATGTGTTTGCATGAAGAGAGCTATTTTTAGACTGAGAGCTACGGATCTAATTATGGTAATTAGATGTCTAATTATTGTTTGGATGAGATCTATATAATAGACTCATGGTTGTATTGGAAATGTGTTCTAGTTTGAGTTGAGCAAAGTTTGCTCCTTTTGTGTGTGAGGTGAGCAAGGGTGTTCCTCCTAGTTCCACAGTACCAGGTGTAGGTGCTGGTTTTGGAGAGTCAGTAGGATTCTTCAGGTGTGTAGGATCTTGGTCACAGTTGCATGGCCTATATAGGAGATCTACATGGTAAGTAAGATCGTTGATCTGCAGGTGTATGTGTGTAAGGTCAAGGTTCACAGGTGAGCAGAATCGTGTTTGATTTGCAGGTGTGTAGGATCATATAGATAGCAACACAACAGGGAGTAGTATCAGGCAGGATCTACTTGGAGTACAAGTGTGTACTCGGATAGAGCAAAGAGGAAGGCAAGGGAGTTCCTTCCATAAGTATGGTCTATTGAATTGCAGGTTGTTGCAGGTTCATGGGAGATCTACTTGAAGTACCTTGAGTACTTGTGGAGTACGTGGAGTACTTGTGGAGTGCGTGGAGCACTTGTGGTGTCGTGGAGCATAGGAGGTGAACACCAACTCTGTATTTTGAGTTGGGTGTTGGGACCTGAGAGGGAGAGCTTTGGGGAGAAGAATTACTGTTCACTTGAGGTGTGGGAAACCTCTGTAAGGTGGTGGAGAAGAAGTGGCATCTTCTTTATTGTATTCTTTTCTGTATAAAGTGTTAATACAATTTGTGTATTGTCTCTCATATCTTGTGTTATTTTGATTTCTAGTTACTTGGTGAATTTGGTTAATTTCCGCATATTAAGTTGCTTGGTTTGGTAATCAATTGTATGCTTCTGGTTTATTATCTCCCTACAAGTGGTATCAGAGCTAAGGTTGCAGGAAGCAGGTTTTGTGTTTGGTTACAGGGCACTCTCAGGGGTTTCTGATTAAGTGGGAGTAGAGCAACAGCAGATCAAAGTAAGCTGAGAATGGAGGAGTTGAAAAGCATAGATGGTCACTCACGGTCTTATGGAAAGAAAGAGTAGGTAAAAGATTATTGTTGGTTGGTAGCAGATCAGCATGAAGAAACTAAAGAAGCAGATGTTGCAGGTGTTATTGCACAGGATGTTCTTGGAGGTTTCTTGGATAAAAGATTTAGTTGCCTCTTTCCATGCAGTTCCAGGTAGAGGAGCTGGTGAGCCTTGCCAAAGAATTGGCAAAGGGGAAGTGAAGCTGAAATTGCAGGCGGCCAACACACAGGTCTTGATGAAGGTCATGTAGGTCCCAGGTTTGGAGATATGGCTAATTTCTTCAGAAAGATTGGGTGATGAGAGATGCACAAGAACTCTCATAGCGGATGCACTTGAATTAGCTGGTGGTAAGAAAATAGGTACCCTTTATCTACTTGTTTATATTACTGATTCTTCTTTTGTTGCGGAGACGTGGCTTCGTAGGCTTGGTCACATGAGCAGGAAGGAGATGCATGTTCTTAAGCGGAAGACAGATATATTTGACAAGCTTAAGAACTGGAAAGCCTTGGTGTTTATGGAGGAGATGGCAGACAGAACCTAGTGGATGGTGCTGGATACTTCTGAGTAGGGCAGTTTGGACATGCGTTTTGATTCAAAGAAGCTCACGGGTAAAAATTCATCACTCACAGGCGAACACAGATACCGATGTCGGTCAGGAGGAACCGGCATCAAACAGACAGGTGCCGATGTCGGTCATGTGCAGACCGAAGCTGGTGATGTCGGGCAGAGTAAGACCGATGTCGGTCATGTAACCGACGTCGGCAGTAGGTAAGAACGAGGTCGGTCAGGAGGACCGACGTCGGCAGCAGGGACACCAGCACTGGCAGGTTGGTAGTCAGGGACAGACGCATGGGAACTGACGTCGGTCAGATGCAGACTGTGGGGTGACTGAGGTCGGTCACTGTAACGGATTTTGGGTGGACAACACACTGTCAAGGAGTCTCAAACACCCATACGAAGGACTGAAGACATAAGTAGGCCCTCAAATTCATTGTTCCTCTTCTTTATACATGTTGCTGATTATAGAGCAGGAAGGATCCAGGAAACAAGTGTGAGCTCGGCATGGATGAGGATGTGATTCCTTGGAGGAGAACCAAATAGGTGTGTTTTGGTAGGGTTGCCAGCAGGTATGAAAGCACAGAGATGAATGGATACCTTAGTAGAAGAATAGAGAGAACGGATACGTGAGACGGAAGACCAGGTATATGGTCTTGTGGAGCTGCAGGACAGTGGTACAGGTTTTGACAGGTGGAGAACGAAGCATGGCTTCAGTCAATGTCAGGGTAACTACTGTGGTTTTGTCTTACCAGGAGGATGATGAGTCATGACATCATTCTATTGCTGTATGTGGATAGTATGCTAGCTAGCAGGGGTGTACATACAGGGTTTCGCTAAGCTAAGGGTAAGATTAGTTTAGTGGCATGTCAGGAGGAGTTTGGAGCAGCGAAATTCTTTGACATGGGAGACATGGAGATCACAGGGTGATTTTGTCTCGAGTGGGAGCTGATGTGAATCATGTGTTGGCAAGGTTCAGGGTGCAGAGCCAGAGCACACTAAGGGCTGGACAGGTACAGTGTCCAAAATCACATGAGGTCTGGTATAGACCTGAGTATTCCCATGCAGTGGGAGCTGTCAAAGAGTTAGGAGCCAATTCGGGGAAGTGAGTTCTCAGGTATTTGAGAGGGACCAGCAGCAGGTATACATGCAGGGTCAGGACTCCACTACATGTGTTTGTAGGTTTGGATGTGGCAGGGTACTCAGATGACAGGAGGTACATCATAGTGTGTGTGGTGGGTTGTCTTCAGGATTGATCTTGGAGAGGGATACAAACCAGGAAATAGATTAGATGGGGTACAGGTATAGGTATAGTGTAGCTATTTATCTCCAAGTGGGAGATTGTTAGGTTGTGGAGCTAAAAGCTTCACTGATGCAGACATGGATGAGGTTGCAGGAGAGTTGCAGAAGTGTCATGGAGACTGGCGTTTGGTCTAGGCAACCGACGTCAGTAGTATTGGACAGGAAGGCAACCGATGTCAGTCATAGATCGGCCGGCGTCGGTGACCCCCAGGCAGATAGGGACCGACGTCGGTCGCCTGTGTGGTTCAGATTGTGCTTATTACGGGCAGTTAGCTAACGAACCATGTGTTTGCATGAAGAGAGCTATTTTTAGACTGAGAGCTGCGGATCTAATTATGGTAATTAGATGTCTAATTATTGTTTGGATGAGATCTATATAATAGACTCATGGTTGTATTGGAAATGTGTTCTAGTTTGAGTTGAGCAAAGTTTGCTCCTTTTGTGTGTGAGGTGAGCAAGGGTGTTCCTCCTAGTTCCACAGTACCAGGTGTAGGTGCTGGTTTTGGAGAGTCAGTAGGATTCTTCAGGTGTGTAGGATCTTGGTCACAGTTGCATGGCCTATATAGGAGATCTACATGGTAAGTAAGATCGTTGATCTGCAGGTGTATGTGTGTGCAAGGTCAAGGTTCACAGGTGAGCAAAACCATGTTTGATTTGCAGGTGTGCAGGATCATATAGATAGCAACACAATAGGGAGTAGTATCAGGCAGGATCTACTTGGAGTACAGGTGTGTACTCAGATAGAGCAAAGAGGAAGGCAAGGGAGTTCCTTCCATAAGTATGGTCTATTGAATTGCAGGTTGTTGCAGGTTCATGGGAGATCTACTTGAAGTACCTTGAGTACTTGTGGAGTACGTGGAGTACTTGTGGAGTGCGTGGAGCACTTGTGGTGTGCGTGGAGCACAGGAGGTGAACACCAACTCTGTATTTTGAGTTGGGTGTTGGGACCTGAGAGGGAGAGCTTTGGGGAGAAGAATTACTATTCACTTGAGGTGTGGGAAACCTCTGTAAGGTGGTGGAGAAGAAGTGGCATCTTCTTTATTGTATTCTTTTCTGTATAAAGTGTTAATACAATTTGTGTATTGTCTCTCATATCTTGTGTTATTCTGAATTCTAGTTACTTGGTGAATCTGGTTAATTTCCGCATATTAAGTTGCTTGGTTTGGTAATCAATTGTATGCTTCCGGTTTATTATCTCCCTACAACAATATCTATACAAATATTACTATATCTTGAGATATTTTGTCAATTATCATTGCTATATCATGTATATTTATAGCTTAACACACTTATAGGGCTGATTTTTCTGAGGTAAATAATTTTAGGGTACTTATTCCTACCCTCAAAAGAGGGGGAAACAATTAGGGGTTTTGCCATAGAGAGTGGAGCTCTTTGTAGTCAAAATAATAGTTTTTAAAACACTCAAAATAGAATCCAAACATTAGACTAGGTAGAATAGATGATGTAGATAGCATAGATTTCAAAATAGTCATAAGATTTGGCCCTAGAAAATAGTGCCAAAGTTGGACTATAGTGTTAGAAAATAGGGTGTCTTATTTTTGGTACTCTTATTCAGACAACTAAAAAATTAGTTTTTCCTAAAATAGATAGAAAGGAGAGTTCAGTCATAGGGTTGTCAATATAGCACAGTCTAGATCAGCATGTTTTAGTAGAATTTTTTCTCAAATAATCTAGTTATAGGTGGAATCATGCATGGCATAATGGCTCTCACTTCTAGTTTTAGATTAGGTAGTTGATATAAATTCTATATTATAATCCATGTTCTAGACACTAGTTATTGGGGTAAATCTATGTGGCACATTGATCCTCCTCTCTTTCCAAGTTCAATTTATTTTTCCTAAGCATTTTCAATAGTTGTGTGCCTTACTCCATTTGCAGGTGGTTAGGATACTTTTTCAAGTTTGGATTTCATAAAGCTTAACTTCCCTAGTACTCAAGTTCTTGAGTTAGCTTCCACATAAGCCTATTGCACTAGTTATGGAGTGGCTCTCAAACAAACCTAATCTTAATATTTTGAAATGGCTAAGAGTGGCCTAGTTTCTAGCATACATTTAGTTATCCACGTAAACATTATCAAATCATAGTACATTCACGGGCTTTAGGATCCATCTCATATGGCATATATTCCATACTAGTATCACTTCATAGCTTCACTTCATGGGGAAATGATAGATCTAAAGGACTAGCTATCGTATGTATTCTTAATCCACCTATTCAGAGGGATTAAACACACAATCCAAACATTGATTGACACACACATGATTCATTAGCTTCACTTAGTAGGTGAAGATGGAGCTAAAGGGCTTAATTTTTCATTCTTAATCCACTTCTAGGGAATTAAGCACTTAGCTTCATTCATGATAATACTTTTGGTACAACACACACCTAACACAATCCAACATCACAACAAGTTTTGTATAGTTTGTATACCTGATGAGGTGTATCCATTCCCTTCTCTTCATCTCTCTCTTACTTAATTTTTTTATGTTCTTATTTTATATATAGTTTCACACTTCACACCATGCTCTCTGCTCTATGCTTTTCAATACAGATTTGCACTTCACACCATGCTCTCTCTACACACATCTAGCATCACACACCTTCATGAGTTTCACCTTTATAATTAATTTTAGGTATGATTTCTATTTTTCCTTTATCCTATTATTTCAATTTTCTACATTACCAAAATAAAGGAGGCAAAAATTTAGTCATAAAAAATATAAAATTTTGTAACTTGATTATGGATAATGACACCTAATCCATAGGTCCATTTTTCTCTCTTTCTTGACTCTCTTAGGAATGTTTTCATAGTTTTCTAGTTATCTATAACCTCCCAAATTGAACACTTGCTGACCCAAGCTAATATTCCCATGATAAATCCATCTCCCTAGGTCTCCTACCCTCATGACAACAATGCCCAAACTTGGACTACAATGCTGAAGCTCAAGCTGTCCTATTCCTGGTGATATTGTCTAAGTGCAAAGTTAGTTCAAATGATCATATTATCCTAGACCCTTATCCCAATTCACATCAGCCTAATTTGAATTCATTTAACCCACGATCATTAAATCCCCTATAAAATGTCATTCAAAGTCCATTTAGAAGGGTTGGCACTCATTTACAAGAGAGAAGAAAGAATACTCGAGCACTCTTCCTTATTCTCTGCATACAATCATCCAATGGTATTTTAAGCTTATTATAACCTTTACACTAGTCCCTAGTCATTCTAAGTACACCTAGGTTTTCATTTAATTACATTTTCATCACACTATTACACCAAGCATTGTAATGAAAAAACTATATATAGCTTGATCCCTCCTCAGAGTATTGGTATGTAGACAACATGCCCACACATGAGGTGTGAAGTACATCTATATTATCCTTTACACATTGACCTCTTTTCCATATTTTCAAAAGTTAAATTTAATTTCATAGAATACACAATCACATGAATAATTAGATCTATAGGGAGTTTTGTTGACAACGAGGATCTAAAATTTGGTAAACAGGCTCACACAAACACTGTAAACAAAACCCAAAAAAATCATATCTCTATGAGTAGTTTAGATAATAGAAATAAGACCAAGACTACAACATCAGATAATAAGGTGTCCTAATTTTAATAGTCTTATCTAGTCAAGAAAAGAAATCCAAATCATATTTTATGATTGTGTCCCAGTCTTGTTCCTCTAGTATCAGACTATGTCTCAGCTATAACAACCCAAAATAAGTGAAGTCATATTTTCTATCACTCATTACTATTTTTAGAAAAGGAAAAAATATAAATTATTTAAATAAATTAGTATCTTAATTATTTCATATTATTTACTAATTTTATCTACTCATATCTATTTATTATTTAGGAATTAAACATCTAATTTCCAAAAAATAATAAATCACCCTACCTAGACCTTATAGAGCCCATAAATTTATATGTATGAAATTTAATGACTTTAAATTTCATATCTATATCAGTCTCATATGCTTCCTTATGCATGATAAAAATCAACACTCATATCTTCCTCTAAAACATACTTCGTTCACACACCTACTAGCCAATTAACCCTCCATTTGCACAAATCCTCCTCCATGGAGCCAACCATGTACTTATAAAATATCGTGAAAGAATTATTAATCACCCATTTTTCCATTTCAACTTATTAATCAACCTTAAATCTTAAATCATTAGGCAAACCATTTTTCCAAAATGAGCAAAAACACTAGGTTTATAAGAGAAACTCGATCAACACACCACATTCTAGTCAACACCCATATCTAAAACTTTTCTCACACCTATAAGTCATCAATAAAAAGTTATAGACCAATTTTAAAGCTTAGAATCATTTAGGAACTCATACTTCCTATGCTATGGTTTTGTGGCCTGCATACCCATAAGCATAAACTAGGAAACCTAAGAGCAAACAAAACTCTCCAATTGCAAACAAAAGACATTCAAAACTTGAAATCACCTGGAACACACTTGAATAAGTTTAAAACACCTTTATATCCCACTAAGACACCTTGATAACTTATATTTTTTCAAGTGACACCTAGAAATATCCATACCCAGCCTATAGACCTTACACATACAATAATCAACATGCTAAAACACCAAAAACTGATCAAGAAAACATTATGACATCACCAATTCACCTCATCCACTTTGAAAAAACAAACTCAACTAATCTCAACTCTCTTTTGTCAATCAAATTCTATTACATAATACTCTGATCCTAAGACTTTACCATTTATAAATCTCTTTTTTTTATTTATACATGAGGATTCAATACATTATGAAATCACTTGACTTAGTTTGATCAAGTCATCATATCAACCTACCTAAGTTCACATCTATATCAAATTTATTCATATCTCCACAATGACTAAAACATCTCACATACGCTCCCCTTCACATCATGACCACATATAAAACCAAGATTTATTCCTTGACACATCTTGCTCACAAAAAAAATGTCAAAACATCATACCATACTCAAGACATAGGTGTTAGCTCTCTATAAATCCATACTAATATCTAAACTTATAATTCCCACAAGTCCTCTTTTAAGAGTCACCATACTACTGATCAGAACAATAAGAATAAACATAATGTAGATTGACTCATCTGAAACCAAGCTCCTAAGTACTTTCAAGGCACTACACCAGATCAATCTACCTCAAAAGACCAATTATGGATCAAATCTGATTGCATCCATACCTTTCTTATACTACAACTCATCTTCAAGGATTTATTTTCGTGCAACACCAACCAAGACCCAACAGCATCAACCATGCTTCCTCTTTCTGTAAAGTGTTCCCTTGAAGCCTAGAGAGACACACCCCTTTGACATAGAGAGACTAAAAGTCCAAAAACTTAGGAGACTATCATATTTCCATACTTTTATTTGACTTGTAGTCCTTCCTCATCACCAAATTGACTTTGAGTGGATCTTTGACTTCATTCTTTACTTCAGACTTTTCAACAAATGTAGACAATATAAACTCTTGACTTTCCTTCACATATATCATGGTAAATAAACCATTTTTGGTCTCAGTCTAATCTCTCATAATAGGCTTAGGTTTTCACAACCATTTGTGACCTATTTATTGAACACTAGCAGCTCCATATACCTTATTTTTCTTTGAGAACTCATTCAACCTATTGTTGTAATACCTAATAATGTGACCAACTCTATGACATCTGAAATAAATAAGATCATTCATACCTTTTTCTTGATGATGATTGTGATCTTTCTTTGAATGACTTCTTATCTTGTTGCATTCTCTAGTAATTTGGCCAAATTGATTTCATGCATAACAATGACTCTAGGATGACTATATCATTACATTAATATATCTATCTTATCTTTTTTTCTTGCACTCTAGGAGTTTGATTAAACTTATCTTGACTTGATGGTCTTTTCTTACAAAACCTAGAAATGTAACCAACTCTTTGACAACTATAGAAAACAATGTCTTCCATACCTTTTGTTTGATTATGGAAGTGATCTCCCTTTGACTGATTGCTTCTTCTTACATAGTCCTTTACCCTATGACCAACAAGATGATAAACAAAATAATGGTCCATAGAATATTTAGCATACTTTGAAGCATTTTGTTGTTTGATTGGCTTCTTCATTCTACCTTTGACTGAATTTGACTTGTTGTCTTTCATGCTACCATCCTCTTTTCCTTGCTATGATCTCTTTTGTTCTTATTCAATCTTTCCTATCTTGATTATGACCTTTTCATGCTCATCCTTTAGGGAAACAAGATTATCCTTCAATTGAACACATTCATCTTCTTTAGCCCTCATGCTTGAAATTGTGGCCTCTAATTTAATTATGAGATATTTTATGGTCTCCTTATCCTCCTTATCCCTTTTGAACATGTCATCTTTCAATCTACCTGATTGCACTTTCATAGACTTGATCATTTCTTGATTCTCCTTTTCTTCTTTCATGGATTTGTCTGACAAAATATTCTCAAGAGATTTGACTTGCACTTTAAGACCTTTGACCATTTTTCCACATTTTATGATTCCTCTTATTTTTCTCCTTTACTTCATCAAGTTCACTCATGATTTTAGTTTCTAGATCAACTTCTTATTCCTCTCTATCGTAGAACACTTCTTCATCATCCATGGTGTTCTTTTCTTTTCAACAACTTTACTTTTTACCCATATTGTAGCTTAGATCACCTTCAAATGGTTAAAACTATAATAAAGGTCTTGATCTGATACTAATTTTTAGAGGTAAAATCACTGAGATGGGGGGGGGGGGTGAATTAGTGATACAAAATAATCCAATTCAATTCCTAACTTTTAAATATTTAGCACATATAATCATGATGCATACAAATTAACCATTACAATGAACAAGGAAGATATAACAAGATCAAGCACATAAAACATGATATATGTGGGAAACCCTCTTACGGGATAAAACCCATTAGACCCATCAATATGCAATATATTACTATAAAGAAAAAGCTTTAGCATTTAGACCAATACCAATTCATCAAGGAACACCCATTCCTTAATTTAGTTAGACACCCATCCCATAAGGAGGAACCAACCCCATAGAAAACCAAGCACCAAACCAACTACCTTGATATGATCTCCACCTCTGATCTAATGTGTCTTATACACTTGATTTAATTTTCTTAATTTTTCTCTTTCCCCTTTACACTCTCATAAATTTTCACACACAAGCAATGCATCCAAAACACCCTTTTAGATCACTCTTCACTTCTTAGCACATAAACAATCAAAAAACCTAAAAAAACTCTATCAAACATTATAAAAATGACCTATAAAAAATATTCACTTATTGTCACACCATAGGAACAATATTCAACCTTCTCTTCTCTTCAATCCATCCACTAAGCACACTCACTCAATCAACCTCTAGGGCTTACTCACTTAATCTACCTCTTCTAGGATCATTAGGTCCAATGAACTATGTGGTCACATTAATCACCTTAATTAGATAATCATGAATGATCCTCTTCACTCTCTATTGGTCCTCAATGACTTTTACCTTCTCTTTTAAAGGTTCTCTTCTTTTCTTGGTTCCAATCTACTACAACTAGCACAATTAGTCTAAGAAGATGTTGTACTTATACCACTCTCTTCCTTTAACCCATATTGGTCAACCAAGATGCTTTACATATTTGAAACAAATTTTAAATATGTCCTCATACATGTTACATGTAATAACCACACACTCCTTATGTTTTCCATTATGTCATTATCCCCAAATCACCAATAGGTCTTAGTGAGACCTAAACTAATTAGGCCTTCATACTCACACATTACATGTGAGACTTACTTGAAACACCTTCATCCTTTAAAAATTATTAAAACACATCAAAAATATTTCCAATATCCCCTTTCTTATTCCCATATGGTTCCATTCCACTTGGAACACCAACTTAACACTTGATCCTACCAATTAGGTCTTCTTGCTCTTTTGAGCTTCATACATAAAAAACACAATCTCAATATTTTGAAGCAAAAACTGAAATATTTCACATATACATATGATTATATCACATTTTTTAACTCTTTATGACCTTAGATACACCTCCATATTCTTTAGACACTTCAACATAGGCTCTAAACACTCAATTCAACTCTCTTAGAATGACCACTCAGACTGGTCACACACATTTAAATATATAGTCAAACTATTTTGACTCTCCATAATTAATCATGGGAAAAATATGAAAAAAAATTCCTTATGATAATCCTTTTATACTTATATAACATCTCTGTGCTCATTTGCTTCTTCAATTTTACTCAAAACTCTTCCAACACACTTCTGTAATATGGTCACTCAATATGCTAGTGCATTCAACAAACATAGTCAACTTATACACAATTATGAATACTAAATATGTATTTTTAAAACCTATAAAATCCATATATATATTCTTAATCTATTTTTAAACACTCTTAAATATTTATTTCATCTTGAAACATCAAAATACCATAAAAAACAACTCAATTATCCTTCTCTAGTCACTTGCAGAACATGGTCAAACATAGTTAAATTTAGAGCTTATTATCTTTGATTTTACTAAAATTAAAACCTATAACTAGTGTCTCTATATGGTCTTTCAATACCTTTACAATTTTTCCTTTTACATCACCTTCAAATTCATCCTATATCAAAATATATTTCTCAAAGACTAAGTACTAGTTTTTCCTTTGTTAATTTCAAATAACAATGATCACTGTGTAAATGCAAATATTGAAAACACATGTATTAATATCATGAAACCACATAGATTAATAAAATATGATCCATTTATCTCATTATAATTCTCCTAACTTTAACCTGCAACACTCACTATTGATCTTAGATCTATGCTTCTACGACCAAGCCACTTGGCAGCCCCGCATGCCCTCTTTGTACCCTATAGTAGGTCTTCCAATGAACTTATACCACTTAGAATCCACAAGTGCCTTATGAGAAATATATTTAATTATTGACTCAATATTATCCATTTAATCATCATCTACATGATCATGCACTCATCATTGATCTCTATCTGATATTTTTCACACTCATCATTAGATCTATTGCTCAAACTCTTTGATTGTGACACATGTCACTAACACATACAATATTGACTATTTGACTTTGGAACACACATTTTTATCATTATCTAATTATATTAAATGACCACTATTATATATATCATCTATTTAAATTCTCACCATATATCTTTGATAATACAAATTTGGCTAATTATGGGAACTTAGTAAACTCTTCTTGAGAAGCCAACTTTGCACCTTAATAAATTTTACTATGCTCAATTTATAGACCTTAAATTTAAACCATATTTTCACCTTTAATATTTTAATCCATAAATGTATCAAAATAGTATTTAAACCTTCACATGTGTGAAATATTATGTCATCAATTTACTCACTCATCCTTATCTATCAAGATGACTACTTGAACATAGACACTCATATGACTACTATGATCAGTTACTTTAACTTACATAAATTCCTAAAGAAATAATAACACCCAATAAAGTCTCTATAAAATATCCATACCATCAATACCATCCATAAATTTCCTTACTAAGTCAAACACTAAAGACCACGCAGGAACACTAAAGCTCATTGAAGCACCCTTTGTCATTGTCATCCTAACACACATGACACATCATCAACATCCTTGGTCACCTTGGATACATCATTGACAAAACTAAAACATTAATAAATATGATATTATACCATCTTATTATAGAGATCCTAGATGTAGATATCAATATTTGGATAATGATGTAAAGGTTAGGGGACAAGTCTACATCATCGAGTGACCTATTTGTATCTAAGATATTGTACTTGATATTTTCATCATATGCATTATGACTAAATTTTTAAACAATAAAACATATTTGTTTCCATATGTTTAATGGATATAAATATAATGATTATTAGTGTTTTATCATTATATGTTTTATTAGAATCTTAATATGACATGCGTCAGTGTTTATAGTAATATTGTGATGTATGGATGATATAAAATGGAATCATAGCATATATCTCAATTATAAATATCCAATTATTTTTATATTTTTTGTAAATATAAAATGGGATGAATTGATTATATAAACCAATCAAATATAATAAGTCATCTTCACTTACTAATTTTTTTTGAATTAACTATTTTAAATCATATAAGTACAAAAGATGGTCATGTGCTTGGTGCTAAAATAATAGAAACACTTATGATTTCATTCACTTATATAAATATTTTAAACCTAATTGATTTGATACACATAATGATACTTGACCCATGATAATATTTGAATATTCTTTCATTGCATATTCTTTATGTGGAATATGAATACTCATTTCTTTTTTACTTTAATTATTTGTATATGGTTTAATTTTATTTGACACCCATACTTGTGAAATTCAAGATATAGCTATACTCTTAGTATGATTTTTATTTACATATGTTCTATCTCTTTGAAAAATAAGAAAACCACCTCAAAAATTAATTAATTTAACTTTTTGAAAATATCCAATGTCTCTTACATTTTATCTAACTATGATTTTTTTATTATTGTATTGAATGTGTAATGTTAGACTTCACAAAAAATAAAGTCTCTACTATTTTAGGCTAAAAATAAAATTGTAACATGATATGTCCTAATGACCCCTCATGTCCCAATTCCTTAAAAAAATTAATTGTGCATGTATTTTATTGTAATTTGTCATAAAAAATTCCTTTCTTATATTCACCTTATATAATATATTCAATGACCATTGGTTCCTTTTTAGGTTCATATTTAAATTTATGACCTTTAAAAATTGCTTGGAATACATTATCCTTATTAGATTATGAAATATAAGAAAACAAAGATGTCAACCTTAAAATATTGTAGTCATATTTTTCAAATTTAATGAAATGCTTATCCAATGATTCAACTATTTTTTATAATACACATGTCTTAAATCTTCATTCCCATTATTGCAATGATAGTTATGAATTGATACTATCCCAAATTGTGTTAAATGATGTGCATGGATATATCAATTAAAAGTTAATTTGATTAAATTATTACCAAGTAGTTTTCTTAAAATAACAATTGGTTTATCTTTGAGCCTTCAAATTTTTATCGGTTATGTCAGGGCCCTATTTTTTACAATGCTCATGTTTGATACTTGATGAATATGATATTATTGCTACTCTAATTTTATTCTTTATTTTTGTTTTTAGTCATATCCATTTGAGATGTGCTTGGATATGAAGTAGACATATCTTTTTTACATACCATGGGAAAGACATATTATCAATCATGTCTTAATTGCTTACTTATGAAACTAAAAATGATTGTGTTTCCTTTATGTAATGTTGCAACATAGAATCTGATTATGTCCATGTGATATGTTGATTAAATTACGTTTGAATCAATAATCATAGGATTTTATATTAGAAAATATATGTGTGTGATGTTATGTGAATATAACTATGAGAATGTTGGTATTCCTTGATATGTAGACTACTTACAATAGATTGAGTGATATTGTTTTGATTAAATTTTATAGCATAGCTTTTAGGATAGAGGAATTTGATGTGTTCATAGAGACTATAGGAATATGGAATGGCCAATGAATGAATGAGATTACATCATGCATGATTATGTCACTAGCATCCTAGCCTCAAGATGAATACTTCTTTAACTATCTTATTAGTTAGTTGTGTAGATTTTATTATTTACCCTTTTAACCTTAGCATGTTGTTTATGTGGTCATACTTTATTTTGGTTGGTGAATCTACTTGTCACATTGCCTTAAAGATGTTATATCCCGAGTAGACCAATGCATAGAATATATAGTAAAATATTGTAGCCTTGTCTATTAATTGCCTAGGTCCTAAACAAAGTGGAAAAAAAGGTGAGTCAGTCTAGGAATCACCCATATAAGTGTACAAATATTCCATGCACCATTATGGACATGAAAAATAATTTTCATTAATGAGGCATGGGCTAGTAAGTAAAACAATTTGGTTGATTCTAGTCATGTCTATATGAAGTTGAGATATCCACTAAGGGGAATTCTTGTGTAAAATCAAAGAAAAATAATAATATAAAAGAGAAGAAGAGGAAGGACATCACATAGGAGCAGATGGTTAGGATAGTTGATACTTTAGATAATTGAATGATAGCATACAAGAGGTCTTAGAGTCAGTAGGTGTTCTTTGAAATACCTTATTTATAGTTTATTTAATTTGAATGAAACAAATTATATTTTTACTTAATTATTTTTTTGTTCTACAAAGAATAAGACCACTTGGTTACTGCCTATTTTATTTTCTTTCCATGGATGTGCATTGGCCACCATGTAGTTATTTTCCAACTTGAGGGCCTTGAAGATGTTTTGTTTCTTATTTGATAATCTGTAATGTTACAACCTTATTGTTTTGAATGTGTTATAGCTATAGAGACCATGAGAAATGTCTTTCTTTGAACAAGACTATTCATGGTGGTAGATTATTAATCCCTTCCATATTAAGCATGATGGTAGATTGATTAACCCTCCCATGAACACCATGGAGGTATATTATTAAGCCCTCCCATATTGGGCATGGTGGTAGATTAATTGACCCTCACATGACTACTATATGGAATAAATTGAGTGAGGTATACTTTTTATATCCATTAAAACAATGAGCCTTGTGTGATACAATGATTGATTATTTTCTAACTTATATCTATGTAGTTCCTAGCTTCATTTGAAAGCTTGTTTGATTTGAGTTAGGATTCAAAATCTCTTTGGGTATGATTTGGGAGTAAGACTATATGATTATGTATGATCATTACCTCATTATAAGTCACCCTTATTTTAGTTACCATAATGGCCTTTTCAATGATGTAAACATGCCTAGAGCTAGAAGTCTCAATTTTGGGGTCTTAATGATGGAAAAATGTTGGGCATTCCGTTATCTTTCTTTTAAATGTCCTTCATATGTATTTTAGTGGAAACATATAATTTTTGAATATTAAATGCTATTATACTATTGGATTAGACCTAAAAATATGTGTTGTGTTTATTTAATAAACATCTGAATGTCCCATTTTTGATATTGTAAAGTACAACTAGTCTAGATGTAATAATATTATGTAAAATAAACCTTTATTTAAATATCTAGCCACATGGCATTGTTATGTGGGTTTTTGAGTTTTGAGTATAGGATAGTTGATTCGATGAGTGATGACCATGTGGTGACTAGGACCGAAGGCCAATTTTTATGGTCATCTACATGTTTATACCACATGTTATCATGACCAAATCTTTGTAGAAAATCTTGATCCCTGGTCATAAAAAATAGACTATGGCCTATTTTGAGTTGATCTCAGCCCTGTTTATTTTACTATAGGGAGATATAGATTTTTCAATATTACATTAGGGAAATAAAAATATATTTTGAGTGTAAACAATCCATGGTTTTTTTGGTGATAGGTTTATGCATGTGTTCGCATTAGTTGGTTTGTGTTAAGTGATACTGATAGTTATGGCTCATTGATGTGGGCATGATATTTTGCTATCATATATCGAGTTACTACACTAAGAACTCTAGGTATTTATTTTATACTTTATGGCTTTCTAGTTTCCATATGAGGTCTGATATTTATCTTAACATTATGTAGGATGGGGATAGGACATTTTCCACATCATAATAATAATGACAATGGGGAATGTGAGCCTCTAGTTTAGTAAAGGATTGTTGATATAGGATCCCAGGTTATCATAAGCATGCAATAGTTATGTGATGTCCTACATTAGATATTTTTGATAGAAAAATATGAGGCTAAGATGCATTCTCCATAATGTTATTAGGATGTGTAGAGATTAGTTGAGAGAGAGAGAGGTCTTTTAGTCCTTCTCATAAACATTTAGAGGTTGATAGAGGTGAGTTACATCACCAAGGAGAGTGTCAGGAGAGTTGAGACTTAGACCACCTTCTTAGGCCTACACTTGGAGACCTATTTAAGGACATCATTAGACTTCATCCTTTTACTTTTGATGGTATTCAATAGGGATTCATAGTATATGATTGGTTAATTTTCATGTGAGGATGTTTTACACTTAATGAATATGATACTAATGGGAAGGACCATTTAGGGACACACATTATTAAATATGTATCTAAGATGTGATGGGAAGGAGAGGAGAAATATATCCATTTAACACCTACTTCCATCACTTAGGAACTATTCAAGGAACACTTTATATCACACTACTTATCCCCTTATTATGTTCCAAATAAGGTAGATGAGTTTCATGATCTATGATAATGGAGTGGTACTATGGAAAAATATAATTTCCATTTTATTAACTTGATAAAATATGTATAGGGATACATTGATGATACTATCCAAGAAAATAGATTTATTAGAGACCTAAATTTGGAGTTTGATAGTGTAGTACACATTATAATTCCCATGACCTTAGTAGCCATAATATAAAATAACTACTTGTCCAAGGAGTGTTGAGGAAATACTCATGAGTCATAAGAGATAGTTTGGGGTAAGATAAAATCATAACATGAATTGAGGTCATAAGGTGCACAACCTAAACCTAGGGGAGGTTAGATACCAATCCAATCTAATTATAAGGCCCCCTAGTAGCAATAATAATAAGATAATAACTATTATGGTTTGGGTTATAATAAGGACCAATATGATAAATACCACTAGGGATAGAATGAGGTTAGGCCTAAACATAGTTAGATTACTAGACTTGCCCAAACTCAATAGTGTGTGTAGGTGAGACCATCAAGGTTGATAATATTAGCTAATCAAAGATCAACTACAACCCCCTTAAGGTGAGATCAACATAAAGGTTTGTAATTTACATGTGGATCCCTTGATAATTATGCACATGATTACCCTATAGGACCATCAATTGCCAATAGGAAGAAGGATCCAATGTCAGAGCAAATAGTGGGTGATTTGGGCTAAGGTCATAAGATCTATACAGTGGTGGATAACCAACAAGCTGAGCACTAGGTAACAATAATTAAGACCACATGTGTGATTGATAGAATTTATATTATTATATAATTTGATTTTATATATTTATACTCCTTTATATCCCTTCTATCATGGACCATTATGGGTTGTTAGTTACTAGGTAGTTATAGAGTTGGTCACATGGGCCAAGATATCCATCAACTCCTTGGTGAGTTATTGTGCTCTAAAGCTTAACATCTTTTATACCAAAATGGATTTAATATTATTCCCTTAATAAAACATTGTTTTGTCTTGGGGCATGGATTGGATTATAGATCACAAATCCAATTTTGATTTACATGACAAGGTTTTTTAGGGTGTTAATGACCTTAGAACTCTTGTGGTGATATATGGGGTAAAGAAACCCATTTAAATTCACATTATTTCCATAATGGAACTCAATCAGAGTATAGATAAGTGTTTTTATATGTTTTCCATCATGGTAAGTGATAGATCAAAGGATTTAGAGAATGATTCTCTATATGACCATCTTGTTCTTTAGGATTTGCCTAAAGTGTTTCCATAAGACTTTCTAGGTATGCCCCTTTTAAGAGAGATTGAATTTTATATTAACCTTGTAATGGGGATAAGTCCATCTCAAAATATATATATTATATGACCACACTATAATTATGTGAGCTCAAAATGTAGCTTGATAAAATTTTATAGAAGGGTTTAATTCATCTTAGTGTTTCCCCATGGGGAACACTAGTTAGATTTGTGAATAAGGATGGATACCTTTGGTTGTGTGTTTATTACTAATATTTGAACAAGTTAATGATTAAGAATCATTATCCATTACAAAATATTGAAGACTTGTTTGATAAAATATAGGAAGCCAAGGTATCTTCTAAGATATATTTAAAATATGGATATCATCGATTGTGTATTGCAAATTAAAATATCCATAAAACTAAATTTTAAATGAGGTATGGGAATTATGAGTATAAAATTATAATATTTAGTTTGACTAATTCCTTAGTAGTGTTCATGACCTCATGAATAGAGTGTTTCACACTTACTTGGACCATTTTGTATTGGTATTCCGGTATGACATATTGATATATTCAATAAATGAGGAATAACATGAGGACCATTTGAGGTAGTTGGAAACTTGGATAAGTGTGATTTTTCACAATTAGAGGTGAAATTTATCGATCACATCATCTTAGGAGATGTAATTTTAGTATACCCATATAATATTTATGTCAATATGGAATGGCTAACACCCATAAATGTTATAGAGGTTTGAAAATTCATGTGTTTGGTAGGCTATTATCAACACTTTGTGGATAAAATTTATCACATTATGAATCCTATTAATTATCTTTATAGGAAGGTAAATAAGTTTATATTGTCAACAAAGTATGAGGAATCCTTCTAATTACAAAGGGAGTACTCACTAGTGATCTTATTTTGTATGTGCCTATTCTTATGAGGGAGTTCTTCATTTTCACTAATGCATCAAATGTAGGGTTAGGATATATATTCATGCAGAAGGGTAGAATTATATCATGAGTCTCATAATCTCAAGGAATATGAATTGAAATACCCCATGCATGATCTATAATTTACAATTTTCATTCATTCTTGTCTAAGATGGTGACACTTCTTATTTGGTCACCACTTTGTTCTAAAAATAGACCACTTAAGTTTACAACATATATTCAATCAACCTAACATCAATTATCATCAAATTCATTGGATGAAAATTTTGTTTGACTATGATTGTAAGATTATGTACATCAAATGAAAGGAAAACTATGTTGTTGATTCATTAAGTAGGAGGTTCCATGATTTAACATAAATGATCTTTCACACATACTTATGAAGCTAGGTTTTATTGAAAATTACTAAATAGAGATTATACAAGGAAGATAAATAGTATTAGATTTTGGTTTGAATAAAGAAGGTATCTTTTAAGGCCACTATCTCAAGCTAGATGGAATTTTTCACCATAAAGGTTGTATCTATGTACCTATAGTGGGTGGCTTATGTGAGATATTTTTATTTGAGTCTCATAGAGAGTTTTTCCAAACATAACCTAGGGTAAATAAAATGCACGTAGAATTAAAATAATTATATCATTGGGCCAATTTGAGGTGAGACATTACAAATTTTTTAGCTCATTACCTAAAAATGTAGAGGATCAAGGCCAAACATCACCATTATATAGGAATTTTATATCCTCATGGGATCATAGAATGGAAATGGGATATTATATCCATGGATTTCATAATGGGTTTGCCTACCTCATCATATCAGCATGATGTGATCATGGTCGATGTGATATCCCAAAGCATAAAGAAAAATTGAAAAAAAATACCACATAATAAAGCCAACAAGCAAGATAGTAAAATATAAATATAATAACACCCATAAAATCCCCATTTATAGTAATATTTAATTTATGTAAGTTTACATGAAAAAATAATTATAAACAAAGTTCATACCAAACTTCAGTGTCTACATTACCTAATTTATAAAAAATAAGAATACAATGGTTGATAAAAAGCAAAAATATTATTGCTAATAGTATAGATGGAAACTATATGAATTTATATAATCAAATACAACTAGTTAGGGGATACCAAAATTATTCACAAAATAATGTTTATAGTCCTCAAGAAACTCTACCAATATGCTACAACTTATTTAGTGTGCCACCATTTGAATGGTAATTTTTTTTATTAAACCACCAGTGAAACATGCCAAATAATTCACTACATTTTGGAAGATGTCTTTATCATGTTTAGAAATTGACTCTTATATAATTCAAAATTTTCAAAGATTAATAAATCCACCAAATTATCTACTTAAAAATTTTGAGAAGGCATAATATTCAACCAAAAAATAACAATTTTCTTTATTTTTAAATATAAAATATTTAAAATTAAAATTAATAATTTTCATTTGACATTGGATAAATAACACTTTTGTCTATTAATTGAATCTAATGTCATCCAAATATTATTTTACATGTTGTGCCATATCATTCCTACTCACAAATATGTTTATTTTATGCCTTTTAGGAAATTGACAATGGGTGTGGTTGACATAAATGATATAGAAAAAATTGAGAACATTGATTTTTATATTATAAATTGTCAACATACCATCTCAATAGAGAATAATGTTTTTATGAATACTTGAAATAAGTCACACCATGATAGAATAAAATATTTAAAGTGTTATATATTTTTTCACATGCCTCAATGATTATATCACAAACATATGCAAAACAAATCAACGAATAAGACATGGGTGAAGAATCCATTTATTGACTAACTATACAAAACCTGATTAGTTTGAATTGCTAAAAATATGACATGATGACCTGGTGTTAGAGAGCCTAATAATAGTAATTAGAAGGTATTGTTTATTTAATAAAACATAATTAATGTTTTAATCAATATTCCTAATCAATTACCATGTATAATGATTTTTCTCTACTAAATTACAAAAATGGGAATTAAATATTCCTAAATATTAATTTCTAATTTTTTCATTCATACATACATTTTAAATTCAATGTTTTGACATATTTGAGTGAAATCAAACTAAAATTCATTGTGACAAGTGGTCATTTATTTTTCTCTCTAGACCTAAATATAAAAAAAAGCTGATTTTGATTTATATAGATTATGGTGTCTTAATTTCTCTTTAAAAAGTAAAATTAGGTGGAATTTATCCCAGTTAAAAGGAATAATCTAATACTAATGTTTTAAAAGATAAAAGAGTAATAAATAAAGTGAAATATAATAATTAACATCTCCTCGAAAGATAGGTTTGGATTTTGCTTATCTTGGAACCTAGATTAGATTCTAAAAAATAACACATGTTTGGAAGGGTTTTAAAATGGATCAAAGTACATAATGGGGATAACCCATTATTTTTGGGGTTGTATAAAATCAAACGTGATTTAAAAAATTTAGATTCATAAATAAATTATTTTCATATATTAGGATTTGTGGGAGAGGATAAGAATAAGATAAATAAATGGGATGGAGATAACTCAAGATCAGGGAAGATAAAGTTAAATGACAAACTTATAAGTCTCTTGGAAGCTCAAAGAATTTTGGATAATTATATATTTCTATCAATAAATAATAAATAATTAATATATATAGGTATATATGAATTTATTTTTTAGTGTGTATTTACATTTCAATGTAAAACAACTTTTTGTGTTATTACTTACCTAAATCCAAAAAACACTAGCATAATAATTTTTGATTCGGTAACTTGGTGACCAAGATAATGAAAAATGACATAATATAACTACTTACCCTTATTATTAAAAAAATTATAAGATACATTTGTGTCTTTTTGATACATCCATAATAAGAATATAATTTCATTCAAACTTTGAATTAATAGACAAAAAATAAAAAAAATAATAAGAAACAATTTATGAAGGCTTTTAAAAGATGTATAATGGATTTGGGGACTTCTTTTGTGTGTTAATGATTTTAAAATGAAAATAACCTCAAGGACTATAAAAGAGGTTGTTCTTTAGGATTAGATGCATGGTGTGCCTTTAGAAATTATGACTCCAAAGGATATTAATCATTTGGGGAAAGCAACATAGTTTTAATTTTGAATAGTTATAATAATCATAGACACATATGCTCTATAAATTTTATATGGAAACATCACTTTTAATGACTATTTATAGAGGAAGCATGGTAATTTGTGCATCTCATAATTAGGAATTTGGTTCTCTTACGAGACATGAACTGGAGCTGAATCTAAATTTTTATTACAAATATTTAACATGAAATGAAGGTCAATGCTAATGAAGTTATAAAAATTACCTTTTTAATATTTACATAGTATTTTACTTAGTTTTATGTTTCATTATGTTTTCTATAAATCGAGCCTACAATGTATAGGGGATTAGCTTTGATGAAGTATATTATATATGCAAAGGCATCAACCTCTTTTGATTAGAAATAAGGTTATATTCAAAATATAATACATAATATTCAAGATTCTCTTGAAATGAAAAAAATCAATTTTCTAAGCTTTAGCTGAAAATGAGGTGTTTGGGTCAAATCCATACATAGATTTAGAATTAGGTACTCAATCACTTTATCCATGTTATTTATTTAGTCTTATTTAATAATCAGCATCATTATTTTAATATTATTACATGAATGCAATTAATGCACTAAAAATAACATAAAACTAAATTTAAATTCACTCTCTGGTGTAATTTTTATACTTGAACAACATCAACATAGTAAGATCTAGTGTGACAATTTCCTAAAACATTAATCATATTAAACTTGTTGATACCTAATAGTTGGTTGGTTTCAAAAAATATAATCTTATTGATTTCATATTGTCTTTCAATTGATTTTTTTTAAATATTAACCCATTGAAAGATATAAACCATTAGGATCCCAAATTGTTATGAGAGTATTTAGACTATAATTCAATGTTGCAATACATGTGAAATATTATTATTAATATTTGAGATCTATTGGTCACTAGGTTCCAACAATATTTTTATAATGATTTGTTGAGGTGATATGACATTCTAAACGTGAAATAATATTAATTAGTTAAAAATTAGATATGATATGTAATTTTTTGGATTTAAAAATATGATTTAATTGGGGCTAAATAATTCTAAGTTCACATGAATTTCATCTTGTTAAATTGGTATAAAGATAGTAATTGAAAAGGTGAAAATCAATCATCTTTTTGATTTCATATTATTTATTAGATGTAATTGTTTGTTTTATATTATTTATTTATAGGATCATAATGTTATGTCATTTTAAAAATGAAATATAATGTATTTATTCATATTAATTTTGAGATTTGTGTTTAAACAAGATAAAAGTTCTTAGAGTTAGTGACCACTAGGTTCCCAATAATTTAATGTTGATATATTAATAAAGAGATAGTAATACCAAAGGTATAAATAATATAATATGGTTTGTTTCGTATTATTTATTAGATGTATTTTTTTTATAAATATTAGTTTGTAGAGATCTCATCATCACTAGGATCACAACATTAGAATTCAAGTATTCTTAACCAAATGTAATATTTTGATAAAAGTGGGATATATTTTATAATAGTTTAAATTTAGTGGATGTTATTTAATTTTATTTCCCTTTATATTCACCTTAAATTCCAATAACATTATTCTTTAATTTTTTATTATAATAATTGGATCAAATGTTTTTATCACATCCAATATAAGAAAGAATAATTACCAAGTTCCCCAAAATATCAAAATTTTAACAATTTTTAGAGCTAGTGGAATCTATGACTTCTAAACTAAAATAAATCTATTAAAAATCATATATAATTAATTTATAAATATACATGATTATTTTTAATATATTTAAATATAGTGGCTATTAAGTTTGTAACATTATTCTCATATCATTTTTTAAAAAGTTTTTTTATATTTACTTTTGTATTTTATTCTCTTATTATTTTAATGTTTTACCTATCACTCTTCATATAATAATTCAATCCATAATTAATTTTATAAAAATGTCAAATACATTATTGATTCAATTCCACTAGAAGTTAAAAAAAAAAATTAGGTGTGTGAATATAATTTTAATAAAAAATTCCATATTAATTCATATTTTACGATATTTGACATGAAATGAACATATTACAAACTTAATATTCCTTTGTAATCTAAATTTTTTTTTTGTTAATTAGGATTCATATAATTTATGGCATATTTATTTGAATAGAAAATGAAACAATGTATGTGAAAATGAATAAATTTGAAAGGGAAAGTAGTTACTAGATTCAATCACCTTGTGATAAAAAATTATCCACAAATTTAAAGGCCTATTTTTTTTACCAATTAAAACATTAAATATTTTTTTCACTTAAAATAATGAAATTATGATTCTACGTAGCTCCTAGAAAAAGATGTTTACTTATTCTTGATTTGAATGTTTACTTTATGAAAAAAAAAAACACACATATAAAATAAAATTTTAAGTTCAATAGGGAGAATATCAATGAAAATGGAAGTTTAAATATATTTTTAAAAAACTATATATATTATATTTAATTTAGTAGTCTAGTTGAATTAAAAATAACAACAATGTAGATAAACTCATGAAAAAATTATATTCAATATTGAAAACTTAGTGGCAAACATGCATCTTGTTAGGAAAGGAACATTATAGTAAACTAGATGAAAAGGAATTCAAACAATTGTAAACATATTTCTATATAGAAGATGATCCTTTTAGTTATATAAATACAATAACTATTAGTAATATTTTAAAGTAAACCTTGTATAAAACTTTGCCATAACAAGGAAAAGTTGTAAACAAGATTCTTATTATGATACTTTGGATAAGTGATAGATGATAGAGTTGTATAGATAGATATTCTTGATCAATCATGATGAGAATATGTAATAACTTTATTAAAAATAATTTAACATAAGCTTGAGTTAGAGAACATTTAGTTTTAAATTATGTAAATGGATAGGATAGTGTTATAAATGGGTGGATGATGGTAATATTATTCACCCAATAGGCGTTGGCCAAGAATTTATTTGTATTTTACATGAGATAAAGAAATTGAATTCTGAAAGTATTAGTTTGGAAATATGTAAATAATTAGGATTGTACTATAAATGTTAAGATGATCAAAACATTGATCATCTAGTTAGACCTGAATGGTCATATTTTTAATTTTTTTATATGAGAGACTATTTCCTAGATTGGTAAATAATGACATCATGTCTTTATTTCAAATTGAATTAAATTATAAATGGTGTATTTTTTTATAGAGTAATTAAAATATGTTGGCATTAATTTGTAAGGATTATGGTTTTATTTGTATAAAATTGAACTATATGATAACTTATATAATTATATTCATGTGGGATGTGTATGTGTGTGTAAAAATAATCAAAAAATTATTTATATTTTAATTTTTCGCATACTAAAGAATGACACTGGTAAATCTCTATTTTTGGATATATTTTATATATGGTTCTAGATGTAGGGAAATTATTGATATTGGGTGTGGAAGGATTTATATTTGGAGTTTTATAATAAATGTGGATTTAAAACTCATGATAAATTTTTGAGTAATTCATTTTATAAATATTTGTATAAAACTTTTAGTCCTAAACTGATAAAAATTTCAAAATAAAAAATCAATATTGATTTATGGTATGCATATCTAGATTCAAGTCTTCTTCAATACTTCATTAAGAAAAATTGATGCCTACAAAATGTTCCTTTTATGTTCAATTAATGGAGGTATAAATTAGATATAAACATGAATAATTTAAATCTAATTACTATCCAACATAAATAAATGTGGTAAAAATAATATATTGATCATAGATTAGATGTTGATGAGGATATTTACATCAAGATACCATAAAATTAGAAGTTTTATGGAATATATGAATTTGATAGAATAACATTTTCTTATTTGTATTCATAATTAAACATATGTCAGTCATTGAAAACATTCAAGAAAAAAATTACGGACAATATTATATAGTGTTACAAGATCACCATTAGAGCTAGACATGGTGAAATGGATCAAGATAAAGTAGAGAGGTAAATAGGTTGATACTTAGTTTCCAAGAAGATATAAGCATGGTGATTACCAAAATTATGGAGGAAGCTTATCATTTCAATTGAAATCTAAGGATATGTTATCTTACATAAATTATATTTTCATGAAAATAAGGAGGAAGTTTTCAAATGGAAGAGGAGGATATGGTGCTAGATAAAGCCAAAAATTTGTAAAGGAGAGACTAGTGATATATAAATTCATGAACACATGTACAAGAAATATTGTGTGAAAAGGAAAAAAATCCACACTCATTAATTTCTATCCTAATCATCTAGATGTCATGTAATATTTGGTAGATGAAGAGTAAGAGGTTTCCTTGAAACATGTTTTGGATGTGGGAAACCTAGGCACAAAGCATATGCATACCCTCTTGTGAAAACATACAAAAATGGAAGGAATGAGGATAATATGCATGTTTTACATTGATATGAGAAGTCTGTTAGATATAAAGAGCATTTTGATGAGATAGAGAGTGGAAAAAATCATGATGAAGAGGTTTTTTATGAAGATAGTAATAAAAAATAGTGAACAAATGTAGAGAAATAATATCTTGCTAATAATTTTTAAATTAACAGGTAAGTTTTGTAAGGTGATTTTTGAAAGAATAAACACATAGTTTGGTCTCATGTGATATGGTATAAAATTTGGGGGTGAATAAGGTATTACACTCTAACCCTCATAGAGTGGCATGATTTAAAAAGGGCTACTATATATTGGGTAATGAGTAGTAACTAATGGAATTTTAAAAAGGTGGATACAAAGATGAATTTTGGTATGACATCATGGAAATGGATGTGTGTCATGTGGTTTTGGAGATGTATTAGATAGAAATGATATACATGATGGTATTGAAAATACATACTACCTAGAGAAGGATGGCAAGAAATTTACATTGAGTTATTAAAAACAAATAAGATTAGGAAAGAAACGTGAACTAAGTGTCATTGGTTTTGAGAGAGAAATTATTGAGGAAAATGGAGAAAGATGAGAAATTAAATGACTTCATACCAAATAAAGTGTAATTTATAATCATAGGAGAAGTATAATAACTTTCATATGAAGTGAAGGAATAATTTCATAAATTAATATAGATTATTTCAAGTAATCTTATAAATGGGTTTATAGACATGTGAAGTATCAATCATCATAAGGATATAATAATAGGATCTAATTTTAATTAAAAAAGAATAATATATGTTGAAACCTAAGTATAATTAAATGGTACAAATACAAGCATAATATATGTTAGATAATGGATTAATCAGAGAGAGCTAAGCCTGTCTAGAATGCTAGCATAAAAAAATGATGGTGAATGGAGAATGTTCTTAGAATCATGATCCACCTTTAATATAAATATAAAGTACAAATTTAAATTTCCACTCATGGATGATTTTATGGACTACACAATAATTTTTAATGATATAATTGATGAGTGGATATCACCAAATCCACATCAAGGATGAGTGGAAGATTGGGTTCAAAATGTAGGATTTAATCTATAAGTGGTAAGTTGTTCAATTTGGATTTAATAACATATAATTTACATTAATGATGATCATGAATTAATTTTTTAATATATTTTTATAATATTATCTAATACTATATTTCTATGACATTCCAATTTTTAGTAAAAAAAGGAGTAGCACCTAATGCATCTAAGACAAACTTGTTACAATGATTATGAGAAAAAAATTGTAATAAAATGTGAAGAATTATACCTTGATAAAGAAGGGGTTGGTATAATTTGGTTTTATGATTTTAAATAAAGGTTTGAATATGGATCTATGGAAGGTGTGTGTTATCATTGAATGGGAATTAACTAGGAACATGTTTAAATCACAAAGTATTTATGGTGAAAAAAGTTTCAATAGGAAGGCCATTAATAACTTTAGTCGGGTGTGATCATCAATAATTAAGGAAAAGAAAGTTGATATGAGGATTTTTTTTGGATATTTGAATAAAGTCATAAATTTTATGCTTTTAATAAGAAAGTAATTGAATAGTTAGCATTGGAGTTACCTGAATTTAGCATGGTGTTTCTTGTTGAATATGATGTAGATGGTGAAACAATAGGAGTAGTGTTAAGTCAAGAACATAGGCATGTATCTTACTATAGTGGGAAACCTAAGGATGTAAATTAAATATATTAATTTTAGGATAAATAATATATGTCATAGTGCAATAACTTAAGAATTGGAGAAATTACTCGTTTCTAAAATAGTTTTTGTTGCACATAAATAACCAAGTGTTGTAATTATTTAATTTTCAAGGGACAATAAAGTAAAACCATATGAAGTGGTTTGATTTTATGAAAATATACTCATTGTGTTAAGACATAAAAGTGGGAATTCAAAAAATAGTTTTAGACATACTAAGTAGGATATGTCTCTTTTCAAATGACATAAAAGTGGAAGTCATAGAATTTGATTATATAAAGGAGCAATATGTAGAATATGACTATTTAATAAACATACAAATTGAATACACAAAAACACTTAGTGTGTAGCAGACACCATGGTTTAAATATTTTTTTCACTAAGTAATATTATTTAAAGGAAAAAAATATGCACACACAAATGGTCTATGCATAGTAAATTGAAAAAGGAGAAGTGAAAAATGTTTTAACATGTCATTTTGGGAATGACAAGAAATATGTGTAGTTTGATAAGAACTATTTTGGTCTAATATTAGTGTAGACATGTGAAAATATGTAAAAAGTGTAAATATTTATAATTTGGAAATACAAATCATTAGAATGTAAGGTTGTATCAAACATTACGTAATCCATATAAACTATGGATGATATAAACATGTATTTCATGCTTTATTACCTAAAGGGTTTAAGAGAAATTTAAACACATATATTTCGTATTATACACTTGGAAACATTAACTTTGGCACACTTTTACATATTTCTACTTTGGGTATACCTTTAAATCTTATGCTAACTTTCATGTATCCATATATCTACGTATTATCTTAGCTAATCTAATTTACCAATACACACATTCAAAATCACCCTGGTCTATGCAAGAACGCTCTAGAATCATAATTAGACTATCAACATAGATTAAATCACTAATAATTAACTCCCAAAATAGTATTTACATTATTTATAGAGTTATTGTTTACCTCTTATGTCTACCTCTACCATTAGTGCCAAAAATAGTAAATGCATGTTTTTCAAATCTAGAATTTTCCATTAGGTCAGACTAGACATGTTTCATGGGTTGGTCATAGTAAGAAATATCAAAGAGTCATATCTAAATAAAAATTAATTTTAATATTATACCCATCTTACAAATTCCTAATAATCTTGATAAATATTTTAGATATCTCTTAATACTTTATCATAAAGTCATACATATTCAAATATCCATTAAATGAGTAGTCCTAGAGTGAAGTATATATATAAATGATGGTTAAATTTTAATAATGTTAATTATCAAAATCTAAATATTACATTGAATTCTATGATGATAAATATGGTGTACACACACACACACACACACACACACACACACACACACACACACACACACACACACACACACATGTGGGATAACTATGTGATATTTGATCCATATCCATAGTATTGGATCATACAAAATAATTAGTCACTAATTGGTAGCAGTTGGGGATATCTAACACAAATTTGTCATTGATTTTTCAAGGGTCATATTGTGTCAAAAGTTTTATTATGGTTTCAAATGAAAGATAAGTAAAAAAATATCAAATTCATAGGACCAAGGGAAAATTTACATAAATAATTATTATACAAGTGCAAGTATAGCTTCCAAAAGTGTCATAGAATTGCATAATCAATTAATATAGTCTCTCTCTCTCTCTCTCTCTCTCTCTCTCTCTCTCTCTCTCTCTCTCTCTCTCTCTCTCTCTCTCCTCTCTCTCTCTCTCTCCTCTCTCTCTCTCTCTCTCTCTCTCTCTCTCTCTCTCTCTCTCTCTCTCTCTCTCTCTCACACACACACACACACACACACACACACACACACAGGTAGGATAACTATGTGATATTTGATCCATATCCATAGTATTGGATCATAAAAAATACTTAGTCACCAATTGGTAGCAATTGGGGATATCTAACACAAATTTTTCATTGATTTTTCAAGGGTCATATTGTGTCAAAAGTTTTATTATGGTTTCAAATGAAGGACAAGTAAAAAAATATCAAAGTCATAGTACCAAGGGAAAATTTACATAAATAATTATTATACAAGTGCAAGTATAGCTTCCAAAAGTGTCATAGACTTACATAATCAACTAATATAGTACTGATAGATCATACATCATACTAGTAGCCATAGGGGTTTTATCCTAGATAGAAAAATGTATAGGGTTTGATTTAGTCTTCAAGAAAAATATGTCATCCTTGCCTTGAATCTTAATGTTCAATGTTGAAGTTTATTTCCTCCATCAATACCTTAGACCAATAGGTTTCTCCATTCTTTAATATAATCATAATGAGCCCTTGGTGGGTAATGTCCATCAAAGGATTGCTCTTGAAATTTGTGGTTGAGGCTTCCATAAATTTAAGGATAAAAAGGGTAAATTGATAGTATGACCCATAAAATGGTTAAGAAAATGAAAATTACGTGATTAAATTCCCATGTGATTCCCTTATATCATTATCTATAAACACTCATTTGACCATTTTTTGGGTAAATCCACCCTCATGAACCCTTTCTGGCTCAAAAATTTTAGATTCTTTTTCTTCCAAAAATGGATTAATTACAATTAATTAATATAGAATTTATAAAGGAAGAAATCACTTAGTTGATATGCTATTATATTTTTCTCACTAACTATTCATAAACATATGAAATAATCTAACATTGTTAAGTGGTTATTCAACTTAGGAGAATAAAAGTAAAAATATTCTAGGATGCTATTAATAAATACTTCGGTACATTTTTTAACTAGATATGTCAATTATTTAAAGGAATTGTCCCTATGTAATTTACCATTATTTTCTACCAAAAATTAGTAGACCTACATATCAAGATGATTTTTGGATGATTTGTTTATCTCATTTATCTGCATAGATCATAATTTTGTCTCTCCTTTCCTTGGAACCTTATATTCATTTTTGGCATAGGTTATAAAGATAGGTTGGATAGCCCCAACCACACCCTACTTAATGATTGAGAATTGCCTATGATCTAATCCTTTAAAGAGGGATTAAAAAATTTATTTATCCTACCTATATGTATGTGTTATCAATAGTGTTACGTTAGAATGTAATGCATATGTTTGGATTTTGACACTTGAAAACATGTAACTTTGAATTTGTAGTTTTTGTTCAAAATTATATTTATATTTATGATTTGAACTTTTTTATATTTTAATTCTTTTGGATAATATCTCAAGGATGTGAAAATGTATTTATCAATATGTAAGTGGTTTTATAGGTAGTGATCAAGTGAATAATACCTTAGGATTGCCTTATATATAAATGAATCTTTGGGTAGTTTACCCTCATAATTGACATGTGAAACATGTAAGATGAATTAAGAGAGGAATTTCAACTTGAAAAATAGTTGTTTGAGGAACTTGGGACATTATTAATAATTGATAATGTTTGTCTATTATTGGTACTTTTTAGGAAGGAATAAAGAGTGATATACGGTATGGTGATATGATGCTTAAGATAATAGAGCATTATGACCTCAACTAGAGATATCCTATATAAGAATGACAAAAAATGGGTTAGCCATGCTTATCGATAGATGAATTACCAAGAGAGAATGTGAGTGAGAGTAAAATGTTTATGAAAAATTCATTTATGTCAAAGATATATCCAAACTAATGTTTTCATGTGTCTAATACCAAATTTATGTGTCTATGTATCTAGTATTAAATATGATAGATTAAAAAGATAAACTATATAAATTTGCTATGTATGTTTAAAAAAATCTAATGTTAATAGGTATTAGCCCAGGTATCTGTCTTGTTCCATGAACAACCTACAAGGGAACATGTAGAAATCAATTTATACTTATGATATAAAATTTAGAATGATAAAAATAATCAAACTATTTAAAATTTAAAGATCTAAGGAATGAATACAAATATTTTTAATGAAAACATAGATTCCCTCTAAATTATTTTTAGAATATGGCTATTATTACCTAAGGTGATGATAATGATAAAGAAAATTAATTTATAATAGAAATACCTAAAGCACCCATTAGAGACTAATAAGCTATATCAGTTGAGTGACACATAAACCTCAACTACACTACTAAAAATCTCATCATAATTACTTTGATGGAACCCCATTCTAGTTTTCTATGTAAAAAATTGATCCATTTACGAAGATCATATGCAATGATGGAGCTATTAGAATAATTGTATGTACATATAAATTAACCACTACATATAAATTTTAAATTTATAATGCTTATTTATTACTATTTTTACTCATCAATAGAAATATAAAATTTCATTCATGAATAACATCCATAACGCAAAATATGATCCAACATATTATAATTCTATGTTTCAAAACAATCCAATTCTTAAATATAAGGAAAATCATACTACAAATTAGGCTAAAACTATGGTTAATGTGGTTCTAAAACTTACTAATAGGCTTGTATTATTAGATCCTGAAAGGAGGAAATTTGCATGATTATCATAATCCTCTCATAAGGTGTTAAAAAATTGATTCAAGTCTAATTTCATATCTTTGCATTTTCTAATGAAGATTGATATGATGAAGGCACAACCAAAGGTGTTGGATATTAATGAATATTATGTTTGGTATATGTATGTAGGACATTCTAATAATATATTTTAGGGTTTGAGACATAAGATGAAATATTTAATTAAGGATAACACTATTGATGCTAATCATGATAATACACCTACAAATGATATGGTTCCATAATCTAGTTTAAAACATAAGATATTTTTGGATCCATTTTGATAACATGCACTAAAAGAAACTAAGGTTAATCATAAGGTACATCTAACTTATAATACGTATCATATTCTTACTTATCATTCTTTTAAATTTGAGAAGGCCCATTATATATATATGGTAATATCAGTACACTTAAAGATATAAAATCATAAAGAACTTAAATCACATTTGATGAAAATGATATTATTGGTGATTATTATTATTATGTGTCTTTTTTTTTATAGTGATTTCATTAAATTTAATCCTATATATAATTTTATGGTGGATAATGAGTCAATTGAGAATATATGTACTATGAGATTACTTACAAATCTTTGGTACTAATTTAACAATTTTGGGAATATTAGTCTATTATTCCTAATTTAGTTAAAGGGTCCAAGAAAAAAAATCAATCAATAGTTATGCCATAATTAACTTACTAATCTATTAATTTTGATTGTTTTTATACTTTCTAAAAATATAAAGTGAATAGAGAGAAATATAACTTAGCTTAGAACTATGCTGATCCAATTCAGACAGAGACTAATATTAATTGTGTGAAACTAGTACAATATCATAAACTAAGATATAGACTTTGTTTTTTAATTATACATGAGCACTAAAACTAGATAGGGCTGGCACTGTAATTGTATTCCACCTATACCATTGTTTTCCTAAGGATCTAAGCTTTATAGGTTTTGTTTAGTAGGTCTGTGTGACCTTGTCTATGAATTTTTGGTAGCTGGATGTCTGTAGAGCTCCTTATAGAGAAGATTATTTATTCAAATCCTATCTTCCATTATGATTTGACCAATTTTGAGTAATAAGGTGAGGTTAATGTGTGAAATATACACTAGATGTTTTTCACACCTTGTGTGTGGGCACACTTCCTACATACTAATACTCTGAATAGGGATCAAGCCATATATAGTTCTCCCACTTGATGTGATTTGTGTAATTGAGTGTATGAAAATGTAGAATGCTAAACTAGATAAGCTTGAGGTGTCTAGGGACTATTGTAGGGACTTGAATGAGATTTTAAGTGTGTTGGTTGATTGTATGCAGATAATAGGGAAGATTGATTGAGTAGTCTTGCTTGTATTCTTGCTTTCTTAGTGATATTTGCTAACCCTTTCCAAATGATATTTGTATGGGATTTTATAGGGATTTATTGGTCATTGATTAAATTTTATCACATTAGGTTGACAAGGATAAAAATGTAAAACCAAAAATAATTGACTATTGTGGCCAAAAAAAGACTTGGAGAACATCACTAAAAATTTATAGGAGTGGCATTAGTGATATAGTCCTAGTGTGGCAGTATTGTCCTAAGTAGATGAGACCTAGGGGGATGGATTTATCTTGGAAAGAGGAGTCTGACTCAACTAAGATCAAGTCTAGAAGGCTATGAATAATTGAGAATCAGTGAAAACAAGCCTAAGAGGGCCATAAGAGAAAGCATGAGGGACCTATGGGTTAGGTGTCATTAGCCCTACTCAAGTTACCATTTTTTGCATTTTATATGACTAAATTTCCCCCCCTTTATTCTATTTATGCAACAAAATGAAATAATAAGATAAAATAAAAAATAAAAAATGTACCTAAACTTCCCTTCAAGGGTGAAGCCCATGAAGCTATGTGATGTTGGGTGTGCATAGAAAGAGCACATTGTGAAGTGTAAATTTGCAAGTGAAAAAAAATAGTAGATTAGTTCTTACTAGATATGATATATATAAAATAAGAATATATAAATTTGGGTAAGAGAGAGAGGAAAATAAATAAATGAATAAACCTCACCAGGTATGTGAAGTAATACAAAACATGTGTTATTGAGTGATGCTAGATTATGCTGAGTAATGCTAGGTGTTGTACCAAGAGTAATATCATAAACAAAGATGAGTGTTCAATTCCCTAGAAGTAGATCAACAATGCAAAGGCTTTACCTTTATCTCCATCATCACTTGCTAAGTGATGTTATGTGGTCATACATATTTTGATTGATGTTTGGACTATGTGTCCAATCCCTCTGGATAGGTGGATCAAGAATACAAAGGCTATCTAGTCCTTTGGCTCCATTGTTTCCCTATGAAGTGAAGTTATAAACTAATACTTAAATGTAATGTGTGTCATATGATATGGCTCCTAAATCCCATGAATATACTATGATTTGATAATGTTGTCATAGATAGCCGAATGTATGTTGGAAACTAGGCCACTCTTGGCCACTCTAAAAGATGGTGATTAGGCTTGTATGAAAGCCAATAAATAACTAGAGAACTAAAGAAATAAATAAATTAGGATTGTATTAAATACATTTCAAAATTATTCCAACCACTAAGAATGCCTAGGTAATACTAAACTTGGAAAGAAAGAAAATAATTGTGTCATGCACATTGCCCCCAATCACTAGTGTCTAAAACATGGATTCTAATCTGGAATTTGTACCAACTACCCTATCTAAAATCAAAAGTGACTTCCATCATGTTGTGCATAATTCCCCCTATATCTATATTCTCTAAGAAAAAATGTACTAAAACTATTGAATCTAGTCTAAATTATAGCTGACAAAACTATAATTGAGCTTACCTTTTTATTTATTTCTAGAAAATTTGGTTTTTTTTATTATTTGGATAGGAGAACCAAAAGCAGACACTAGTGGCACCAGTGTTGTTATCCAAGTTGGGTGTTATTTTTTAGGGCCAAATGTGGTAATTATTCTAGATTCTTAACTGTCTATCTAGTCTCTTCTATTTGGTTTGATGTTTGGTTGTTGTTCTAGGTGTTCTAAATGCTAATTTTTTAACCGTTAGGAGCTTTGATCTCTATGAAAAAACCCTTATTTATTTCCCCCTCTTTTGAGGTTAATAATAAAGACCCTATAATGACTTCCCTTAGATGAAAGATCCCTACAAGTGTGTTATGTTGCACAAATACATGATATAGCAATGATAATTGACAAAATATCTCAAGATATATCATGGTTTGTATTGAGAGATTGTTAGATCAATAAGGGTATGTATAGATAGATATAACAATGTAATATCATGTGAAAATTATTGAAATATAACTAGAAATTTGGTTAGTTTTTAGTTGTTATTTGGAGTGATGAAACATGATGTCCATCATGGCATCCAAGAAAGCTAGATAAATGCATGATATGGATCATGGCATTACAAATGATGAGAAGAAAACAATCAAAAAGCACACAAGTCAAGAAGAAATAAGCATACAAGGGTGGCCAAGAGGCCAAGAAAACAAAGGACATGGGTATATGTCACTCAAACTGGAAATCAAGCATATAAGGCATGTTAAAATGCCACATACACATACAACTGAAACAAGAAAAATTGATGTAGAGGCCACAATCACATAGAGGAGTATAGGAAAAGGACATTGGAAAATGTCCTAAGGTACACACATGAATATAAGCAAATGACATTAGAAAATGTCCTAAGGCACATACAGGAAACAAACAAGAACTAAGAAATGCAAGCAATCTAGTTATGTAAAGCAAGAAAGGTAATCATGTAATAAATGGAAATACAACCACATCTAACTAATAAAATAAAGAATTGAATGTATCAAAGACATGTTAGTACAAGACTAGGTATATGCTAATAAATACACAAGTTCTATAGACTAGTGATTGTTGATAGAGTAATCTATGTAAGCTAGTGCATAATGTAATCAACATGATAACTAGAGTGTGTGGTGTAATAATGACATAGCCTTTAAGGTGTAGTCATGTAGAATATTCACCCAATGGGCATGTATATCAATGTGTATTGAATGTAGATGTAGGATGCCCCCTCAATGGGTAGATTGAAACAATCAAGAAGTTGGATTTCACTACACACACTCAAAGAAGATCAAGTGAATCATGGTGATGTAGATAAATTGACAAAAAATAAGCATAAAACACCAAAAGTAAGTCTAGAATTGTATTAGAAATTCAAATCATGGATAATGAATACAATCAAAATATTTTTGGTGTTTTTGAATGTTATTTGTATGTTTTTTATTTTGAAATATTTTAATGTTTTTGAATTTTTGATATATTTGAGCTATGTAGAATCAAGCATAAGAAACTATGTACAAGTAAGTAGGAAAAGGATGATACTAACCGAGGAGTCTCATGGGAGACTCCCTATCATGGTGTCTTGTACCAAATAAAGTATTTATACGTGATTGTGAAGCACAAGAGAATAATTGAGAATATGACTTTGAATATTTAGATGAACAGTCAGTCATTTGGAAATCATAATAACCTGTATTATTCCACTCATCATTATCTTCTTTATTTTGAACTAATGAAATGCTAGTGTTGAATTTTGTTGTATTTATATTACTTTCTTTGATAAATTATGTCTATGAATGATTTAACTTAGGATGTTGAATAAATACAAACCTTGTTGACAAACATTATCAACTACTAGAATAGGAGTAGTGATGCCTTGAGCATGCTTTCCCAACCCTTGACCTTGATAATCATACTATTGTAGATATTGTTAACCAAACCCATACTTCTTTGAGATTTGAGCCTCATTTTTGAGAGGTATTTACATATTTTTCTTGTTTTACATGTGCTTGTGGTACTATTTATTTATCTGAGTTTGCTTTTTGATCCTTTTATTGTTCTAAGTTATGCTTTGGTAACCACTTTTATATATTTTTTGAATTTTACCCTTTGTGAATGTGTTCCTATGTCATTGTGGATTGATTGACTGATTTACCTTGTATAGGGTTCTCATTAGCAATTATATTTTGTATATGTTGTTTCAATGCAAAACATGAGTTTGTGTGATGCCCATGCATTCTATGATATGCACAATAATATTTGGATCTTCGCACTAGATGTAGAGGGGGTAGTTTGATCAAATTATATTTAATCATTTCCCTTAGTACCTAACTTGAAGTCTTATTTTATCATTTAATACTTTTTGAATAATTAGTTGTAGATTTATTTTATTGTGATTTATTATTTTGATATGTAATGTTTCTTGCAACTAATTGATTAGGTGAAGGTGAATATACATGATTGACACTAGGGTGCTTTTGAGGATTTTGTGTTATAATATAATTTTCCAATGTTGTATTATTTTCATGTAATATCTGATTATATATTTGTAAATTTGAAATTAACTTGCTCATACTAGTGATTTGATCCCTTAGAGTCTTACAACTGTAAACCCTAGTTGCTTCTGATTGAACATGTAAGCACATATGTTGAAGATGGTTTGAAGAAGCTATAAGTATAATGTATGCATTAAGAACAATAGTTATGCTACCTCACATTTTGGAGGGGTGATATCATGGACCTAGCTAGAGGGAAATTAGTTACCACCTCTTGGGGGAGAGGAGGAAAAGGAAATTATTTCATGTGCATAAGATATGACATTAAAACTTGACTGGTGGTAGTTAGCTTATGTAAAAACCATGTAGCCAAGGAGTTAGATATATCTAGATAGAAACAATTTATATGGGATGAAAATCATGTAAGTGGAGTTATAACTTGTATATAAATATGATTATAAATACTATTCCACATGAGAGATAACAAACAAGGGATAAAGAGCGTGAATTTGTGTATGAATGCATAGAAAGGTTTGACATGTGCTATGACATTTTTAATGTATTTAGCATATATGATAGATATAAATCAAAGGGTATAGAGCATGTAATTGTGCATTAATGCATAAATATATTTGAATTGTAACATAATATTTCTACCATGTTTAGCAAAATAGAGTTGGAAATTATTTTGAATGAGAGAGAGAGAGAGAGAGAGAGAGAGAGAGAGAGAGAGAGAGAGAGAGAGAGTATGCAAAAGAAATATTGAAATTTTGTGCATTTTTAGGCATTAATTTTGTTATATAATTCCTTATTATAAAAAATAAGAATCAAATTCAAATAATAAAGGTTTGAATTAACATATGGTAAACTTTATCATACATGTACATGATAGGACAAATGATGGTCTCTTTGTTATTTGCAAGAAATGTGAGAAAATTTTATAAATAAGTGAGATCCATTTTGTGCAATTTGATTATAGATGTAAGGTAATATCTAATAAGAAATATGACCTAGTGTATGTATCTATGGTTTTAAATATGAAAATTTTGATAAATTACTATGAAATTTTGAAATTGAAAGTGGATTTTTGAGTTAGATATGCAAGTAAAAAATCAAAAAATTATTGGGAAATTAGTGATTTAATGGGATCTAGTAAATGCAACTAGGGTTTTGAAAAATAAAATATTTTTGATAATTTATATTTAATTTTTAAATTTTAATATATTTTATAATTTGAATATTCTAGAAAAAAAATTAGATAATGATTGTAAAATTACTAGAAAAATATCGAGACCTAGTATGGGCAACTAGGGTTTGTAAAAAAATTATTTTAAAATTTAATGCTAATTTTTAATTTTATTTTGTAGGTAGTAAATTAAAAAAATATATTGAAAATTAGTATGAAATTTACCCTAGGGTTTCTAGGGTATTTATACACAAATAAAGTAAATTAGGTTCACCAAATGATTTAACAATTTTGGGAATATTGGTGTAATTTTACTAATTTAGTTAAAGGGTTTGAGTAGTAAAATTAGTCAATAATTATGACATAATTAACTTATTGATTTGTTAATTCTTATTTTTATTTATACTTTTAAAACATAGGAAGTGAATAGAGGGAAATATAGCTTATCTTAGAACTATGTTGATCTGATTGAGATAGAGGTTGATATTAACTATGTGGGACTAGGACACTATCACAAATTTAGATTTGGACTTCATTTTATAGTTGGAAAAGAGTACCAAAACTAGATAGGAGTGGTATAAATGTTGTATTACACCTCTACCATTATTGTCTTGAGGATCTAAGCTTTTTGGGTTTTTTTAGTAGGTCTATGTAACCCTGTCTATGAAGTTTTAGGAGTTGGAATTCTGTAGAGCTCCCTATATAGTATATTATTTCATAAAACCCTATCTTCCATTATGATTTGGCCAATTTTGAGTAAGAGGGGGGTGTTAGTGTGTGTAAGATGAACTAGACATGATTCACACCTCATGTGTGGGCACGTTGCTTACATACCAATACTATGAAGAGGGATCAAGACATATGTAGTTCTCCCACTTGATGTTCTTTATGAAATTAAGTGTATGAAAATGTAGAATACTAAACTAAATAATCTTCAAGTGGCTAGGGACTATTGTAAGGATTCGAATGAGCTTGTAAGTATGTTGGTTGGATGTATGTAGAGAATAAGGAATATTTCTTGAGTATTATTACTTTTATTCTTTCTTTCTTAGTGATATTTTCCAACCCTTTCCAAATGATCTTTGAATGGTCTTTTATAGGGATCTATTGGTCATGGATTGAATTTTATCATGTTAGGTCGACAAGGATAAGGATGGGAAATTGGAATGAATTTACCATTGGGATTAGAAATGGACTTGTAAAACAATGCCAAAAGTAGATATGAATGGAATTGGTGATATAGTCTTAGTTTGGTGGTATTTTCTTGCATAGATGGGACTTAATAGGATGGATTTGTCTTGGAAAGAGGAGTCTATATTAGTTGGGATCAATTATAGAAGGCTATAGATAACTATGAATTAGTGAAAATAAGCCTAATAGGGTCATGAGAGTAAGCAGGAGGGAACTATGGTAAAAGTGTCATTATCCTTGCTCAAGTTCCTATTTTTTGAATTTTATATTACTATAGGCACACACAAACACACACACACACACACACACACACACACACACACACACATGATTGATATTACTATTATGGTAAACTTATGATGAAGCCATGGTGAGGGTTCCCAATGAAGGGATGCCTCTCCAAATAGATAACTACTAACATAGTGGATTAAAAAATCTCTTTTTTTATTAATTTATAATAATATTAATGATTTTTATCTTCACATATTTATATGAGGGGATGATCAATTCTATTCCTAGTGCTCATGGCCTTATTCTCTTCATTACTCACTCTTATCTCATTCTAGAAAGGCTAACCCTTAGGCCCTATTATCACTTGAAATTGTACCCAATGATGAAATGGGATAAACTTATCCTCATTCAAGTGAGACAATGGAACCACATTAGGGTTGTGGATATCCCTATTGGGAGGTGGATCTCTAGGTTAGGGGCTAGATCCCCTTGATGCATCACTTAAATCACATATCCTACTACTAACAATTTAGGGAATGAAAAGGGTTGAGAATAACTATAAGTAAACCTACTCTATGGGAGGTGATACAAAAAATGTATTCTTTAATTACAAATTTTGACATGAACTTGGGACCAAGGATAGGTTCCATATAGACTTCATCCAATATAAAACTATAATTAAACCTACTAACACTTGAGGGAATGAAAAGGGTTGAGAACAACTATAATTAAACCTACTCTATGGGATGTGATACACCAAATTTATTCTCTACTTAAACATTTTGACATGAACTTGGGACAAAGGATAGGTTGCATATAGACTTCATCCACTATCAAACTTCCCCCTCACATCAATCTTCAACATGGCATCTTGGATATAGCATATGTCAAGGAGGAATTAAGTAGTAGGCATTCTAAGAAACTATACTCAATATACTTCTCACTTACACCTTTAATCTTATCAAGAAAATTTTGTTGACCTACAAGAGAGAGACCACATAATATTAGGTATTAAGAGGAGTAACATGTGAAGGTAAATGAAACATACACTTGCACAAGATGAAAAAATATCATGCACACCTAGTTAAATATTTTAATGAGGTAAAACACTTGTATTTATTGATTTAATGAAAAAAATTGTTATCACTTCACCATACTAAGGTGGAGAGATTCATATAATAGCCAAAAAGTACTCAATTTATAGAAGATATGAAAAAAGAGAGAGAAGGGGAGTTCAAGAGTCATAGAACACCTGTCAAAACTATAAAAAATAGTTACTTATGCATGTGAGTGAGATATGGGGTGAGACATGTAATTTTAGGAGTCAAAAATGTCATTTATAATCATCCAAGACCTGTAAAATGGCCAAAAAACTCCTTTCCTTGAACATAAAACTACCCCTCATGATCAGCCTTCCAAAAATAAATTATAACTACAATTGATCAGGTATGATGATGTATTTGAGTGAGAGGGGTTACTAATAATATATCACATTCATTAGATAGGTTCTTGATCATTCATATCATTTTTACCATGCACAATCATCCTTAGTACTCTCAAATTAGCTCCTTTCCATGCACCTCTCACACTTGGAACCTAACAACTCTTAAATTCTATAATATGATCCATGCACAAGGGGGATGAACTACTTATAGGGTGTCCATAACATTATTTTCATCAAATTATCCTTAAAAGTCATTTCAAATTGAAATTCACCATTTTCTCTTAAGTTTTCACTATCTGCCCACTAGATTGGCTGAAATGAAGGAGATAGAATATAGGCTTAGTATATTATAAACATAATCAAATTAGAATGAGGACACTAAAAATTCCTAAATTTTCTCCCAAAAGTGATTTGTCCTCTTGAATGTTCTTCATGCCTATAAAACAAACAAAAGTGTCAAAAATAGATCTATTCTAGCTTATTCCATAATGTACATACACCTTAGTCACATGTGGATAATATTTGGAGAGTCCTATAAATCATCCAAGTATTTTCATGACATTTCCTCTGAATTTGGATGCTTCATTTTCCTCCTTTTCCCAATTGGGTCCTTATGTAGGGCTTTCAAGGGGTTTAAGTGAATTTTGGTCTTAACCTTTATTCATAAAGTTTTAACATTGGAATATCCTCAAAATTCCATTCATAACTCCTCAATAACCCTCTATAACTTCTCCAAATACCTTATGGTCCCATGCATAATATCATGAAATCTTCAAGCACTCTAAGTTGGCCTTCAAGCTCCTCTTTTGCATTTTGGGAGGTCTATGAACATTTTCAAGCCAAAAATGGATTCTTGGATAGTTTATCTACAAAAATAAATTCCAAAACATATTTATAAATCCAAATCACATTCATCAATCTTTGGAAAATCTCCTCAAGAGCTAGGAGTGAAGATGACCCCTATTTTGGAACCATGTCTATACCTTACAAATGGGTCCACTTACTCCTTTGAGCCTAAATAATCCAATTGACACTTACCATGAACTAATATGGATTAAAAAAATAATTTTAATCCCCATTAATTTGATCCAAAAAATTACAAGTCTTGGCAAAGGCTATAACTTGAAATGACCCTTCATTTGGAATTATGTTTATTCCTTTCCTTACCCTAACGACTACACACCTTCTTGTATAGGGTACCCTATTTCCCATAAAACCTTATAGAAAGGCATTATATCTTGTGTTTTATTTTATAAATATATACAAAACTTCACTTTATTTCTCCCCATCTTCTGGTCATCTACTTTTTCATCCTTTTCCCTTAAAAATCTCATCTCTATGCATGGGAAAGTACCCCTATTCTGAGATAGAATAAGGGTAGTTACCCTATTTTTTCATCATATTTAGGTGTTGGAATGGTATATAAAAGTTTATATTATTATTTTTACTACATTTTATCTTTAAAATCGTCCATTTAACCCTCCAAAACATCCAAACTCTAAGACAAACTCTTAGGGAAAGCCTGTATGTAGGGGTTTTGAAGAATGGTTGTGTTTGTTATAAGAGACACCCCTATTTGGTATGTTTTCATGAAATAATAATTTTTATTTAATTTATATGATCCCCATTCATCTTATGTAATCATTATTCCATTATTTTGACTCATTCCATCATGCTATATGTCATTTATCTACCACAACACTACCTTTTGTTTGTTGTCTGACTGAGACAGTCACTTATACTACCTATAGGATATCATGGTGATGTTGGTAATGTTTTTTGGACCTCATTTTAATGTTTCATGTCATGATACTCTCTTCATGCTTTGGTTTCACCTAGTAATCCTTAATACAACACTAACTTATTGCCTAAATTTTAACATGACTATGTTTCCCTTGAAGGACAACCCTATTTCCACCATTTGTATTAATTAATAATTTTGACATAGTACATTGGGGATATTACCATATTTCATGATCATCATTACATTTTTTTTAATAAATTACATTGATTTATAGGCTTGTTAATCACAAAAACATTACCTTTTATTCACTATATAACTGAGACAATTGCCTTGGTTCTAGAGACCCTTGCTTGTAGGTCAGTGTTAATCTCATCAACTTGTCAAGGTGCCAATAAACTCTTCGAAGAATATTATAAAGTTACATAATGTATAATATTCATACTTTCACCTATATATTATCAACACTCAGATAGTTCCTTCATTAGGACTAAGACACCCTTCTCATTTAGACCTTATTGTATCCTCACTTGTAGGTGTCCATATGTTAAAAAATAGTCATTTATACTCATGAAAAGGGTTGATACATTAATATAAATGCACTATTAATTACTAATTCTTATCTCATTATTGAAAGTTTGAACCTTTGGTCCTATTTTCACTTTAAATTATAACCAATGAGGAGATGGGACAAACTTATCCTCATTCAAGTGAGACAATGGAACCACCTCAAGGTTGTGGGTATCCCTATTGGGAGGTGGATCTCTAGGTTAGGGCCTAGATCCCCTTGATGCATCACTTAAATCACATATCCTACTACTAACACTTAAGGGAATGAAAAGGGTTGAGAATAAATATAATTAAACCTACTCTATGGGATATGATACACCAAATGTATTCTATACTTACACATTTTGACATGAACTTGGGACAAAGGATAGGTTGCATATATACTTCATCCAATATCAAACTTCCCCCTCACATCAATCTTCAACATGGGGTCTTGGAGATAACATATGTCAAGGAGGACTTAAGTAATAGGTATTATAACAAACTATATTCAATATACTTCTCACTTACACCTTCAATCTTATTAGGCACTTTTTGTTGACCTATAAGAGAGAGACCACATAATACTAGGTATTAAGAGGAGTAACATATGAAGGTAAATGAAACATACACTTGCACAAGATGAAAAAATATCATGCACACTTAGTTAAATATTTGAGTGAGCTAAAATGCTTATATTTATTGATTTAATGAAAAAAATTGTTATGGCTTCACCATACTAAGGTGGAGAGATTCATACAATAGCCAAAAAGTGCTCAATTTATAGAAGATATGAGAAAAGAGAGAGAAGGGGAGTTAAAGAGTCATAAAAAACTTTTAAAAACTATAAAGATTATTTACTTATGCATGTGATTGAGATATGGGGTGAGCCATGTAATTTTAGGAGTTAAAAGACCTGTAAAATGGTCAAGAAACTCCTTTCCTTGCACATAAAACTACCCCTCAAAATTAGCCTTCCAAAACTAAATTATCACTACAATTGATCAGGTATGATGATGTATTTGAGTGAGAGGGGTTACAAATAATATATCACATTCATTGGAGAGGTTCTTGATCATTCATATCATTTTTATCATGTACAATCATCCTTGGTAGTCTCAAATTAGCTCCTTTCTATACACCTCTCACACTTGGCACCTAAAAACTCTTAAATTATATAATATGATCCATACACAAGGGGGATTAAATGTGTATACGGTGTCCATAACATTAGTTTCATCAAATTAGCCTTAAAAGTCATTTCAAATTGAAATTTACCATTTTCTCTTAAGTTTTCACTATCTTCCTACTAGATTAGATGAAATGAAGGAGATAGAATATAGGCTTAGGAGATTATAAACATAATCAAATTACCATGAGGACTTACAAAAATTCCTAAAGTCTCTTCCGAAAGTGATTTGGCCTCTTAAAATTTCTTCATGCCTATAACACAAAAAAATTGTCAAAAATAGCTCTATCCTATACTATTAAATACATGTACATACACCTCAATCACATGTGGAGAATCTTTGGAGAGTCCTCTAAATCATTTGAGTATCTTCATTACATTTTCTCTGAATTTGGATGCTTCATTTTCCTCCTTTTCCCAATCTGGTCCTTATGTAGGGTTTTCAAGGGTTTTGAGTGAATTTTAGTCTTAACCTTTGTTCATAAAGTTTTGACATTGGAATATCCTCTAAATTCCAATAAATACTCTTCAATAACCCTCTCTAATTTCTGCAAATACCTTATGGTCCCATGCATAATATCATGAAATCTTCAAGCACTCTAAGTTGGCCTTGGAGCTCCCCTTTTGCATTTTCAGAGGTCTATGAACATTTTCAAGCCAAAAATGGCTTCTTGGATAGTTTATCTACCAAAAAAAATATTCAAAACCTTTATATACACCCCAATCACATTCATCAATCTTTGGAAAATCTCCTTAAGAGCTAGGAGTGAAGATGACCCCTATTTTGGAACCATGTCTATACCTTAAAAATGGGTCTGCCTACTCCTTTGAGCCAAAATAATCCTATTGAAAATTACCATGAAATAATATGGATTGAAAACATCATGTTAATCCCCATGAAGTTGATCCAAAAAAATACATGGCTTGGAAAAGGCTATAACTTGAAATGACCCTTCATTTGGAATTATGTTTATTCCTTTCCTTTCCCTAATGATTGCAAACCTTCTTGTATAGGGTACCCTATTTTCCCTAAAACATTATAGAAAATTATTATAGATTGTTTTTGGTTTTATCCATCTCTAAAAAACTTCACTTTAGTTCTCCCCATCTTTTGGTCATCTACTTTTTCACCCTTTTCCCTTAAAACTGTCAGCTCTATGCATGGGAAAGTACCCCTATTCTGAGATAAAATAGGGGTAATTACCCTATTTTTCCATCATATTTATGTGTTGTAAATGTATACACAAGTTTAATTTAATATTTTTACCACACTTTAGCTTATAACTCATCTATTTTACCCTTCAAAACCTCCAAAATCTAAGATAGACTCCTAGGGAAAGCTTGTATGCAGGGGTTTTGAAGAATGGTTGTGTTTGTTCTAAGAGACACCCATATTTTGTTTGTTTTCATGAAATAATATTTTTTATTTAATTTATATGATCCCCCTTCATATTATATAACCATTATTCCATGATTGTGACTCATTCCATCATGTTATAGGTCATTTATCTACCACAACACTACATTTTGTTTATTGTCTAACTGAGATAGTCACCTATAATACCTATAGGATATCATGGTGATGTTGGTAATGGTGTGTGGAACTCCTTTTCATGTTTCATGTCTTGATACTCTCTTCATGCTTTGGTTTCACCTAGTGATCCTTAATACAACACCAACTTATTACCTAAATTTCAACATGACTATATTTCCATTTAAGGACAACCCCATTTCCTCCATTTGTATTGATTAAGCCTTTTTACATAATACATGGGGGATATTACCAAATTTCATGATCATCATTACATTTTTTTGAATAATTTAAATTGATTTATAGGCTCCTTATTCACTAAAACATTGCCTTTTATTCACTATCTAACTGAGACAATTGCCTTGGTTGTAGAGACCCCTACTTGTAGGTCAGTGTTGATCTCATCAACTTATCAAGGTGCCGATAAACTCTTTGAAGAATATTATAAAGGTACATAATGTATATTATTCATAATCTCACCTATGTATTATCAACTCTCATATAGTTCCTTCATTAGGGCTAAGACACTCTTCTCATTTAGACCTTATTATATCCTCACTTGTAGGTGTCCATAGGTTAAAAAATAGTAATTTTTACTCATGAAAATGGTTGAGACATTAATAAAAACTCACTCTTAATTACTCAGTATTATCTCATTCTATAAAGGTTAACCCTTATGCCCTATTGTCACTTGAAATTGTACCCAATGAGGAGATGGGACAAGTTTATCCTCATTCAAGTGAAACAATAGAACCACCTTAGGGTTGTGGGTATCCCTATTAGGAGGTGGATCCGTAGGTTAGGGGATACATCCCCTTGATGCATCACTTAAAACACATATCCTACTACTAACAATTTAGGGAATGAAAAGGGTTGAGAATAACTATAAGTAAACCTACTCTATGGGAGGTGATACACCAAATGTATTCTTTAATTACACATTTTGACATGAACTTTGGACCAAGGATAGGTTCCATATAGACTTCATCCAATATAAAACTTCCCTCTCACATCAATTTTCAACATGGGGTCTTGGAGATAGAATATGTCAAGGAGGACCTAATTAATATGCATTTTAAGAAACTATATTCAATAGATTGCTCACTTACACCTTGAATCTTACTAGGCACTTCTTGTTGACGTACAAGAGAGAGACCACATAATACTACGTATTAAGAGGAGTAACATGTGAAGGTAAATGAAACATACACTTGCATAAAACTAACAAATATAATGCCAAATTAGTAAAATATTTGAATGAGGAAAAATAATTATATTTATTGATTCAATGAAAATTTTTGTTATGGCTTCACCATACTAAGGTGGAGAGATTCATACAATAGCCAAAAAGTGCTCAATTAATAGAAGATATGAGAAAAGAGAGAGATGGGGAGTTCAAGAATCATAAATCACTTGTAAAAACTATAAATATTAGTTACTTATGCATGTGAGTGAGATATGGTGTGAGCCATGTAATTTTGTGAGTTAAAAATGTCATTTCTAATAATCCAAAACCTGTAAAATGGTCAAGAAACTCCTTTCCTTACACATAAAACTAACCCTCATGATTAGCCTTCCAAAACTACATTATCACTACAATTAATTAGGTATGATGATATATTTGAGTGAGAGGGGTTAATAATAATATATCACATTCATTGGAGAGGTTCTTGATCATTCATGTCATTTTTACCATGCACAATTTTCCTTGGTAGTCTCAAATTAGTTCCTTTCCATACACCTCTCACACTTGGCACCTAAAAACTCTTAAATTTCATAATATGATCCATGCACAAGGGGAATGAAATGTGTATAGGGTTTCCATAACATTAGTTTCGTCAAATTAGCATTAAAAGTCATTTACAATTGAAATTCACCATTTTCTCTTCAGTTTTCACTATCTGCCCAGTAGATTGGATGAAATGAAGGATATACAATATAAGATTAGGAGATTATAAACAAAATCAAATTATAATGAGGACTTGTAAAAACTCATAAATTCTCTCTCAAAATTTATTTGGCCTCTTGAAATTTCTTCATGCCTACAAAACAAACAAAAGTGTCAAAAATTACTTTATCCTAGCCTATTCCGTACATGTACATACACCTCAATCACATGTGGATAATATTTGGAGAGTCCTCTAAATCATCCAAGTATTTTCATGACATTTCCTCTGAATTTGGATGCTTCACTTTCCTCCTTTTCCCAATCGGGTCCTTATGTAGGGTTTTCAAGGGTTTTGAGTGAATTTTGGTGTTAACCTTTGTTCATAAAGTTTTGACATTAGAATATCCTCAAAATTAATTACTTAAAGACTAGTTACTTATTAATATTAGTGAGATATGGGGTGAGACATGTAATTTTATTAGTTAAAAATGTCATTTCTAATCATCCAAGCCCTATAAAATGGTTAATAAACTCCTTTCCTTGCACATAAAAATACCCCTCATGATTAGCCTTCCAAAACTACATTACCACTAAAATTGATCAAGTATGATGATGTATTTGACTGAGAGGGGTTACTAAGAATATATCACATTCATTGTAGAGGTTCTTGATTATTCATATCATTTTTACCATGCACAATCATCCTTAGTAGTCTCAAATTAGCTCCTTTCCATACACCTCTTACACTTGGTACCTAATAACTCTTAAATTCTATAATATTATCCATGCATAAGGGGGACTAAATTTGTATAGGGTTTCCATAACATTAGTTTCATCAAATTATCCTTAATAGTCATTTCAAATTGAAATTCACCATTTTCTCTTAAGTTTTCATAGAACACTTGTCAAAACTATAAATATTAAGTACTTATGTATGTGAGTGAGATATGGGGTGAGCCATGTAATTTTAAGAGTTAAAAATGTCATTTCTAATCATCCAAGACCTGTAAAATGGTCAAGAAACTCATTTCCTTGCACATAAAACTACCCCTCATGATTAGCCTTCCAAAACTACATTATCACTAAAATTGATCAGGTATGATGATGTATTTGAGTGAGATGGGTTACTAAGAATATACCACATTAATTGGAGAGGTTCTTGATCATTCATATCATTTTTACCATGCACAATCATCCTTGGTAGTCTCATATTAGCTCCTTTCCATACACCTCTTACACTTGGTACCTAATAACTCTTAAATTCTATAATACGATCCATGCACAAGGGGGATGAAATGTGTATAGGGTGTCCTTAACATTAGTTTCAACAAATTAGCCTTAAAAGTCATTTCAAATTGAAATTCACCATTTTCTATTAAGTTTTCATAGAACACTTCTAAAAACTGTAAAGATTAGTTACTTATGCATGTGATTGAGATATGGGGTGAGCCATGTAATTTTAGGAGTTAAAAATGTCATTTATAATCATCCAAGACCTGTAAAATGGTCAAGAAATTCCTTTCCTTGTGCATAAAACTACCTCTCATGAGTAGCCTTCCAAAACTACATTATCACTATAATTGATTAGGTATGATGATGTACTTGAGTGAGAGGGGTTACTAAGAATATGTCACATTCATTGGAGAGTTTCTCTATCATTCATATCATTTTTACCATGCACAATCATCCTTGGTAGTCTCAAATTAGCTCCTTTCCATACACCTCTCACACTTGGCACCTAATAACTCTTAAATTCTATAATATGATCCATGCACAAGGGGGATGAAATGTGTATAGGGTTTCCATAACATTAGTTTCATCAAATTAGCCTTAAAAGTCATTTCAAATTGAAATTCACCATTTTCTCTTAAGTTTTCACTATTTGCCCACTATATTGGATGAAATGAAGGAGATAGAATATAGGCTTAGGAGATTATAAACATAATAAAATTACCATGAGGACTTACAAAAATTCCTAAAGTCTCTCCCAAAAGTGATTTGGGCTCTTGAAAGTTCTTCATGCCTACAAAATAAGTAAAAGTGTTAAAAATAGATCTGTCTAAGCCTGTTCCATACATGTATATACACCTTAGTCACATGTGGAGAATCTTTGGAGAGTCCTCTAAATAATCCAATTATTTTCATGACATTTCCTCATAATTTGGATGCTTCATATTCCTCCTTTTCCCAATCAGGTCCTTATGTAGGGTTTTCAAGGGTTTTGAGTGAATTTTGGTCTTAACCTTTGTTCATAAAGTTTTGACATTGGAATATCCTCAAAATTACACTGAGGACTCGTCAATAACCCTCTCAAAAATCTATAAATACCTTATGGTCCCATGCATAACATAATTAAATCTTCAAGCACTCTAAGTTTGCCTTGGAGCTACCCTTTTTCATTTTGGGAGGTCTATGAACATTTTCAAGCCAAAAAATGGCATCTTGGATATTTTATCTTTAAAAAAAAAATACAAAACCTTTTTATACATCCTAATCACATTTATCAATCCTTGGAAAATATCCTCAAGAGTTAGGAGTGAAGATGACCCCTATTTTTGAACCATGTCTATACCTTGCAAATGGGTCCACCTACTTCTTTGAGCCAATAGAATCCTATTGAAACTTATCATGAAATAATATGGATTGAAAACATCATGTTAAACCCCATGAAGTTGATCCAAAAAATTACAATTCTTGGCAAAGGCTATAACATGAAATGACCCTTCATTTGGAATTATGTTTATTCCTTTCCTTACCCTAATGACTGGAAACCTTCTTATATAGGGTACCCTATTTTACCTAAAACCTTATATTAAGGTATTATATCTTGTTTTGGGTTTTATCCATCTCTACCAAACTTCACTTTAGTTTTCCCCATCTTCTGGTCATCTACTTTTTCACCCTTTTCCCTTAAAACTATCAGCTCTATGCATGGGAAAGTACCCCTATTATGAGATAGAATAGGGGTAGTTACCCTATATTTTCGTCATATTTAGGTGTTGGAAAGGTATATAAAAGTTTAAATTATTATTTTTACCACACTTTAGCTTTTAACTTGTCCATTTGACCCTCCAAAATCTAAGATAGACTCCTAGGGAAAGCCTGTATGCAGGGGTTTTGAAGAATGGTTGTGTTTGTTCTAAGAGACACCCCTCTTTTGTATGTTTTCATGAAATAATATTTTTTAATTAATTTATATTATCCCCCTTCATCTTATATAACCATTATTCCATGATTGTGACTCATTCCATAATGCTATAGGTCATTTATCTACCACAACACTACCTTTTGTTTATTGTCTGATTGAGATAGTCACCTATACTACCTATAGGATATCATGGTGATGTTTGTAATGGTGTGTGGACCTCCTTTTCATGTTTCATGTCATGATACTCTATTCATTATTTGGTTTCACCTAGTAATCCTTAATACAACACCAACTTATTGCCTAAATTTCAACATGACTATGTTTCCTTTTAAGGACAACCCTATTTCCTCTATTTGTATTGATTAAGCCTTTTGACATAGTACATGGGGGATATTAACATATTTAATGATCATAATTATAGTTTTTTTAATAATTTACATTTATTTATAGGCTCATTATTCACCAAAACATTTCCTTTTATTCACTATCTAACTGAGACAATTGCCTTGGTTGTAGAGACCCCTACTTGTAGGTCAGTGTTGATGTCATCAACTTATCAAGGTGACAATAAACTCTTTTAAGAATATTATAAAGTTACATAATGTATATTATTCATAATTTCACCTATGTATTATCAACACTTATATATTTAATTCATTAGGACTAAGACAACCTTCTCATTTAGACCTTATTGTATCCTCACTTGTAGGTGTCCATAGGTTAGAAATAGTCATTACTACTCATGAAAAGGGTTGAGACATTAATATAAACTCACTCTTAATTACTCACTCTTATCTCATTCTAGAAAGGTTGACCCTTAGGTGCTATTGTCACTTGAAATTGTACCTAATGAGGCTATGGGACAAGCTTATCCTCACTCAAGTCAGATAATCGAACCACTTCAGGGTTGTGGGTATCCCTATTAGGAGTTGGATCTCTATGTTAGGGGCTAAATCCCCTTGATGCATCACTTAAAGCACATATCTTACTACTAAAACTTGAGTTAATTAAAAGGGTTTAGAATAACTATAAGTAAACCTACTCTATGGGAGGTGATACACCAAATGTATTCTCTACTTACACATTTTGACATGCACTTGCGACCAACAATTGGTTGCATGTAGATTTCATCCAATATCAAACTTCCCTCTCACATCAATATTCAACATGGGGTCTTGGAGATATAATATGTCAAGGAGGACTTAAGTAATAAGAATTTTAAGAACTATATTCAATAGACTACTCACTTACACCTTCAATCTTATCAGGGACTTCTTGTTGACCTATAAGAGAGAGACCACATAATATTAGGTATTAATAGGAGTAACATGTGAATGTAAATGAAACATACACTTGAACAAGTCTAAAAAATGTCATGCACACTTATTTAAATATTTTAATGAGGTAAAACACTTGTATTTATTGATTTAATGAAATTTTTTGTTATGGCTTCACCATACTAAGGTGGAGAGATTCATACAATACCCAAAAAGTGCTCAATTTATAGAAGATATTAGGAAAGAGAGAAAAGGGGAGATCAAGAGTCACATAACACTTGTAAAAACTATAAATATTAGTTACTTATGCATGTGAGTGAGATATGGGGTGAGCCATGTAATTTTAGGAGTTAAAAATGTCATTTCTAATCAACCAAGACCTGTAAAATGGTCAAGAAAGTCCCTTCCTTGCACATAAAAATACCCCTCATGATTAGCATTCCAAAACTACATTATCACTAAAATTGATTAGGTATGATGATGTATATTAGTGATATGGGTTACTAATAATATATCACACTCATTAGAAAGGTTCTTGATCATTCATATCATTTTTACCATGCACAATCATCCTTGGTAGTCTCAAATTAGCTCCTTTCCATACACCTCTCAATATTGGCACATAAAAACTCTTAAATTATATAATATTATAGATTCATAAGGGGGATGAAATGTTTATAGGGTGTCCATAACATTAGTTTCATCAAATTAGCCTTAAAAGTCATTTCAAATTGAAATTCACCATTTTCTCTTAAGTTTTCATATAACACTTCTGAAAACTATAAATATTAGTTAATTATGCATGTGATTGAGATATGGGGTGAGCCATGTAACTTTAGGAGTTAAAAATGTCATTTATAATCATCCAAGACCTGTAAAATGGTTGAGAAACTCCTTTCTTTGCACATAAAACTACCCCTCATGATTAGCCTTCCAAAACTACATTATCACTACAATTGATTAGGTATGATGATGTACTAGAGTGAGAGGGGTTGTTAAGAATATATCACATTCATTTGAGAGTTTCTTGATCATTCATATCATTTTTACCATGCACAATCATCCTTGGTAGTCTCAAATTAGCTCCTTTCCATACACCTCTCACACTTGGCACCTAATAACTCTTAAATTCTATAATATGATCCATGCACAAGGGCAATGAAATTTGTATAGGTTTTCCATAACATTACTTTCATAAAATTAGCCCTAAAAGTCATTTCAAATTGAAATTCACCATTTTCTCTTAAGTTTTCACTATTTTCCCACTAGATTAGCTTAAATGAAGGAGATAGATTATAGGCATAGGAGATTATAAACATAATAAAATTACCATGAGGACTTACAAAAATTCCAAAAATCTCTCCCAAAAGTGATTTGGCCTCTTGAAAGTTATTCATGCCTACAAAAAAAACAAAAGTGTCAAAAATATCTCTATCCTAGCCTATTCCATACATGTACATAAACCTCAGTCACATGTGGATTATCTTTGGAGAATTCTCTAAATCATCCTAGTATTTTCGTGACATTTCCTCATAGTTTGGATGCTCCATTTTCCTCCTTTTCCCAATCAGGTCCTTATGTAGGGTTTCTAAGGGTTTTGAGTGAATTTTGGTCTTAATCTTTGTTCATAAAGTTTTGACATTGGAATATCCTCAAAATTCCACTGAGGACTCCTCAATAACCCTCTCTAAATTCTCCAAATACCTTATGGTCCCATTCATAATATCATTAAATCTTCAAGCACTCTAAATTGGCCTCTGAGCTCCCCTTTTGCATTTTTGGAGGTCTATGAACATTTTCAAGCCAAAAATGGATTTTTGGATAGTTTATCTAAAAATAAAATTACAAAACCTTTTTATACATCCCAATCACAATCATGAATCTTTGTAAAATCTCCTCAAGAGCTGGGAGTGAAGATGACCCCTATTTTGGAACCATGTCTATACCTTGCAAATGGGTCCACCTACTCCTTTGAGACAAAATAATCCTATTGAAACTTACCATGAAATAATATGGATTTAATACAGCATGTTAAACCCCTTGAAGTTGATCCAAAAAATTACAATTCTTGGCAAAGGTTATAACTTGAAATGACCCTTCATTTGGAATTATGTTTATTCCTTTCGTTACCCTAATGACTGCAAACCTTCTTGTATAGGGTACCCTATTTTACCTAAAACCTTATAGTAAGGTATTATATATTTTTTTGGGTTTTATCCATCTCTAAAAAACGTCACTTTAGTTCTCCCCATCTTCTAGTCATCTATTATATCACCCTTTTCCCTTAAAACTATCAACTCTATGCATTGGAAAGAACCCCTATTCTGAGATAGAATAGGGATAGTTACCCTATTTTTTCATCATATTTAGGCATTGGAAAGGTATATAAAAGTTTAAATTGTTATTTTTACCACACTTTATCTTTTAAATCGTCCATTTGACCCTCCAAAACCTCCAAAATCTAAGATAGACTCCTAGGGAAAGCCTGTATGTAGGAGTTTTGAAGAATGGTTGTGTTAGTTCTAAGAGACACCCCTCTTTGGTATTTTTTCATGAAATAATATTTTTGATTTAAATTATATGATCCCCCTTCATCTTATATAACCATTATTCCATGATTGTGACTCATTACATAATGTTATATGTTATTTATCTACCACAACACTACCTTTTGTTTATTATGTGATTGAGACAGTCACCTATACTACCTATAAGATATCATGGTGATGTTGGTAATGGTGTGTGGACCTCATTTTCATGTTTAATTTCATGATACTCTCTTCATTCTTTGGTTTCACCTATTAATCCTTAATACAACACCAACTTATTGCCTAATTTTCAACATGACTATGTTTCCCTTTAAGGATAACCCTATTTCCACCATTTGTATTGATTAAGCCTTTTGACATAGTACATGGGGGACATTACCATATTTCATGATCATAATTACATTTTTTTGAATACTTTACATTGATTTATAGGCTCCTTATTCACAAAAACATTGCCTTTTATTCAATATCTAACTGAGACAATTGCCTTGGTTGTAGAGACCCCTACTTGTAGGTCAGTGTTGACCTCATCAACTTGTCAAGGTGCCAATAAAATCTTTCAAGAATATTATAAAGTTACATAATTTATATTATTCATAATTTCACCTATTTATTATCAACACTCATATATTTCCTTCATTATGACTAAGACACCCTTCTCATTTAGACCTTATTATATCCTCACTTGTAGGTGTCCATAGGTTAAAAACTTGTCATTGCTACTCATGAAAAATGGTTTAGACATTAATATAAACTCACTCTTCATTAATCACTCTTATCTCATTCTAGAAATGTTAACCCTTAGGCCCTATTTTCACTTGAAATTTTACCCAATGAGGAGATGGGACAAGCTTATCCTCACTCAAGTGAGACAATGGAACAACCTCAGGGTTGTGGGTATCCCTATTCGGAGGTGGATCTCTAGGTTAGGGGCTAGATCCCCTTGATGCATCACTTAAATCACATGTCCTACTACTAACACTTGAGGGAATTAAAATGGTTGAGAATAAATATAATTAAACATACTCTATGGGAGGTGATTCACCAAATGTATTCTCTACTTACACATTTTGACATGCACTTGCGACCAACAATAGGTTGCATATAGATTTCATCCAATATCAAACTTCCCTCTCACATCAATATTCAACATGGGGTCTTGGAGATAGCATATGTCAAGGATGATTTAAGTAATAGGCATTCTAAGAAACTATATTTTATATATTACTCACTTACACCTTCAATCTTATCAGGCACTTCTTATTGACCTATAAGAGAGAGACAACATAATATTAGGTGTTAATAGGAGTAACATGTGAAAGTAAATGAAACATACACTTGCACAAGACTAAAAATTTTAATGCACACTTATTTAAACCTTTTAATGAGGTAAAACGCTTGTATTTATTGATTTAATGAAATTTTTTGTTATTTCTTCACCATACTAAGGTGGAGAGATTTATATAATAGCCAAAATGTGCTCAATTTATAGAAGATATTAGGAAAGAGAGAGAAGGGGAGTTAAAGAGTAATAGAACACTTGTCAAAAATATAAATATTAGTTACTTATGCATGTGAGTGAGATATGGGGTGAACCATGTAATTTTAGGAGTTAAAAATGTCATTTATAATCATCTAAGACCTATAAAATGGTCAAGAAACTCCTTTCCTTGCACATAAAACTACCCCTCATGATTAGCCTTCCATAACTACATTATCACTACAATTGATCAGGTATGATGATGTATTTGAGTGAGAGGGGTTATTAATAATATATCACATTCATTGGAGAGGTTCTTGATCATTCATATAATTTTTACCATGCACAATCATCCTTAGTAGTCTCAAATTAGCTCCTTTCCATACACCTCTCACACTTGGCACCTAAAAAATATTAAATTATATAATATGATCCATGCACAAGGGGGATTAAATGTGTCTAGGGTGTCCATAACAATAGTAATCATCAAATTATCCTTAAAATTTATTTCAAATTGAAATTTACCATTTTCTCTTATGTTTTCACTATTCGCCCACTAGATTGGCTGAAATGAAGGAGATAGAGTATAGGTTTAGGAGATTATAAACATAATAAAATTTCCATGAGGAGTTATAAAAATTCTTAAAGTCTCTCCCAAAAGTGATTTAGTTTCTTTAAAGTTCTTCATGCCTTTAAAATAAACAAAAGTGTCAAAAATAGCTCTATTCTAGCCTTTTTCATACATGTACATACACCTTAGTCACATGTGGATAATATTTGGAGAGTCCTCTAAATCATCCAAGTATTTTCATGACATTTCCTCTGAATATGGATCCTTCATTTTCCTCCTTTTCCTGATTAGGTCCTTATGTAGGGTTTTCAAGGGTTTTGAGTGAATTTTTGTCTTAACATTTGTTCATAAAGTTTTGATATTGGAATATCCTCAAAATTACACTAAGGACTCATCAATAACCCTATTTAACTTGTCCAAATACATTGTTTTCCCATGCATTATATCATTAAATCTTCAAGCACTCTAAGTTGGCCTTCGAGCTCCCCTTTTGCATTTTGGGAGGTCTGTGAACATTTCTAAGCCAAAAATGGCTTCTTGGATAGTTTATCTACAAAAAAAAAATTCAAAAACTTTGTATACATCCCAATCACATTGATCAATATTTTGAAAATCTCCTCAAGAGCTAGGAGTGAAGATGACCCCTATTTTGGAACCATGTTTATACCTTACAAATGGGTCCACCTACTACTTTGAGCTAAAAGAACCCTATTAAAACTTACCATGAACTAATATGGATTGAAAACATCATGTTAATCCCCATGAATCTGATCCAAAAAATTACAAGGCTTGGCAAAGGCTATAACTTGAAATGACCCTTCATTTGGAATTATGTTTATTCCTTTCCTTACCTTAATAACTGAAAACCTTCTTGTATAGGGTACCCTATTTTCCATAAAACCTTATAGAAAGGTATTATATATTTTTTTGGGTTTTATCCATCTCTAAAAAACTTCACTTTAGTTCTCCCCATCTTTTGGTCATCTACTTCTTCACCCTTTTCCCTTAAAACTATCAACTCTATGCATGGGAAGGTACCCCTATTTTGAGATAGAATCGGGGTAGTTATCCTATTTTTTCATCATATTTAGGTGTTATAAAGGTATACACAAGTTTAAATTACTATTTTTACCACATTTTAGCTTTTAACTCGTCCATTTTACACTCCAAAACCTCCAAAATCTAAGATAGACTCCTAGGGAAAGCCTGTATGCAGGGCTTTTGAAGAATGATTGTGTTTGTTCTAAGAGACACCCATATTTGGTATGTTTTCATGAAATAATATTTTTGATTTAATTTATATGATCCCCTTTCATCTTATATAACCATTATTCCATGATTGTGACTCATTCCATCATGCTATAGAACATTTATCTACCATAACACTACCTTTTGTTTATTATTTGACTAAGACAGTCACCTATACTATGTATAAGATATCATGGTGATGTTGGTAAGTGTGTGTGGAACTCATTTTCATGTTTCATGTCATGATACTATCTTCATGTTTTGGTTTCACCTAGTAATCCTTAATACAACACCAACTTATTGCCTAAATTTCAACATGACTATGTTTCCCTTGAAGGACAACCCTATTTCCACCATTTGTATTGATTAAGCCTTTTGACATAGTACATGAGGGACATTACAATATTTAATGATCATCATTACATGTTTTTAAATAATTTACATTGATTTACAGGCTCCTTATTCACCAAAACATTGCCTTTTATTCACTATCTAGCTGAGAGAATTGCCTTGGTTGTAGAGACCCCTGCTTGTAGGTCAGTGTTGATCTCATCAACTTGTCAAGGTGCCAATAAACTCTTTGAATAATATTATAAATTTACACAGTGTATATTATTCCTACTTTCACCTATGTATTATCAACACTCATATATTTCCTTCAGTAGGACTAAGACACCCTTCTCATTTAGACTTTATTGTATCCTCACTTATAAGTGTACTTAGGTTAAAAAATAGTCATTGCTACTCATGAAAAGGGTTAAGACATTAATATAAACTCACTCTTCATTACTCACTCTTATCTAATTCTATAAAGGTTGACCCTTAGGCCCTATTTTCACTTGAAATTTTACCCAATGAGGAGATGGGATAAGATTATCCTCATTCAAGTGAGATAATGGAACCACCTCAGGGTTGTGGGTATCCCTATTGGGAGTTAGATCTCTAGGATAGGGGATAGATCCCCTTGATTCATCACTTAAAGCACATATCTTACTACTAACACTTGATGGAATGATAAGGGTTAAGAATAACTATAATTAAACCTACTCTATGGGAGGTGATACACCAAATTTATTCTCTAATTACACATTTTGGCATGAACTTGGGACCAAGGATAGGTTACATATAGACTTCATCCAATATCAAACTTCCCTCTTGTTGGTTGAATAATTTGTCTATCAGCGTACTGGTAAACAAAATAGGTTTGATCAGCCAAAGTAGGAAGATTAGTCATCCAAATGTGTAAGTTTATCACATCAGAAGGAGACTGCTCTCTCCTCTCATCAAGGGGAGGTTCCCTATGGATATGCTATATACATGTATAAATAGAAAATAATACTCAAGGACAGGACAAGCCATCCATCTCTCTTTCATCAGAGATGATGTGTATAAAACAAAGGAAAAACTCAAGGGAAATGATAGACAACACTCTTCTTTTAGAAGAACTATTCAACCAACCACAAGAATAATCCTAGAAATAAAAATAGAATGTAATTGAGGGTAAGGTAACCAACAAATTGAGACACAACACAAAGTATCCACCTAAAAATCTCAAGAATAATATATGAAGGACAATGAGGGCACAAAGTCTTTTCAAAGTCCTTTACATAGCAATGAAAAGAAAACACACTAAAGGCAGCTATGGGGGCACAAAGTCTTTCCACAGTTGATTCTTCAGGACACCTTCCTGACTAATTTTACTAATCCTGCTTGTTAAAATTAATGGAACAAAAAATATATCAAGGAAAAAGACATAAGAATAGTTTCCTCAAAAACAAATATATCACAACACAAAGTCTAAAAAAGTCCCTTGCTTTCTTATTCTATTAACAAAATATGATCAATAGACTGAGCACAAAGTCTCAATGATGCCTCTCAATTTGGGCAGAGTTTCATTCAAATTGTCAAAAAAGAGATCATTTACAATGAAAGAGAGTCCCTTATATAGCCTCTTTAAGAAGGACTCAAGAATAGTAATACATCATGATGCATTGGGAACTGTTAGGAAGATAGGCTAGAACTTTGTGGCATTTTTCCCATTTGATCTTCTCAATGTAGATAAACAAGTCATGCAATTGAAAGATTACAACTTTCAATGTCCACTTGGCGGTCTGATCTTGTCTTCATCATTCCTCCTTTTCTAGTTAATTGAAGCGAGTCCTAGATTCATTCATTATTTTGTCTTTCCTCACTTTCTATTGGTTTTGATCTTGAATTCTAGGAATGCATTTGGGTCTATAAATCTAAAGGGCCAACAGCTATTTCATGGGCTTTAAAATTGATGTTTACATGCCCGTTGATGTGCTCTCAATGACTAGTTCATTGTCTTGAATTTGACGTCTTCGAGTGCATCACCCCTTGGTCCTCTTTTAGCTTTTGGATTTGCCCTTTTGGGTCATAAGAAATGATCCTTGAATGGGTTAGAAAATCCCTTTACTTTGGCCATCGAGAGTCCCCTATAAGGGCACCTACCCTTCGGGGTCCTTCGGCAACCCTTTCAATTTGAGTCTCTTGCAAACTATCCTTCAGGTAAATTCTTGAGTGTTTTCCCCTGTGGGTAATTCTTGTAGACATTTGTCCTGTGGAAAATTCCCATGGACAATTTGTTTGGGGAAAATTCCCATGGACAAAAAGTTCGCAAAAATTTGTTTCACAAAGTCTTTGACTAGTCTTCATATTTTTTGCGCCTATGGCCACTTAGAATTATTTTAGACTTTTTTTCCAAAGGAATTCCTTCTAAATGAATTCTCCCTTAGCCAAGTTTAAATGCCTTAAACAAATTCAAAAGAATTACCTTTTATCTCCCTTAAAAAATGACCCTTTCAAAGGGTGATTTTATTGATTAAGTGTCCTCTGCAAGAGCACTCGTCCTTCAAGAAGTTTCCTTCTACATTTAACTACCCCTTTGAACTTTGGTGATGAACCATTTTATTAAACTAAGACATTGAACCAATTAGTTGAACCAATCGATTGAACCAAAAATGGTTCAAGCTGATGGTTCAAGCTGATAGTTCAATTGGATGAAATAAGCCAATGAACTAAGCATTGAACCAAACATTATGAACTTGCCTTTGAACCAATAGTTGAACCATTTCATTGAACCAATCGATTGAACCAAGGCTTTGAACCAAAATAGATCAAGCCAATGGTTCAAGCTGATAGTTCAATTGAATGAACTAACTAAATGAACCAAGCAGATGAACCGAGTGAATGAACCTATTGTTGAACCTATACATTGAACCAATATGTTGAACCAAGTTCAATGGTTCAAATAAAGCTTTGAAAAATGTCTTTGAACCTGCTGTTGAACCTTGAGATGTTGAACCATTGGATGAACTGAATGAATGAACTAAGTGAAATAAAGAGTTGAACCACTTGGTTGAACTAAGCCATTGAACTGTTCCTTTGGTTGAACCTACAATTGAACCTTGAACCCATTGAACCTTTGAACCAAAGTGGTTCAATGGTTCAACATTTCAATGGTTCAACATTTCAATGGTTCAATCCGCTTTGATTTGGCTAAGTGTCTTGAAGCTAATGAACCAATTGAAGCAATTGAAATTTAAACCTTGATGAAGTGCTTCACTCTTGCCAAAGACATTGAACTTGTTGAACCTTGAACCCGTTGAACCTTTGAACCAAAGTGGTTCAATGGTTCAACGGTTCAGTGGTTCAAGTCTCTTTTTTGCACTCAAATGCTTGCTGATGGAGATTTTAGATTGAACTGAGGCTCTGAACCAATCCTAAAAAATGACTAAGTGTTTTAAAATTAATTATTTTGACTGAAACCACCTATAGAAGCCTTTGAACCTATATAAATGAACTTGCATGTAGAGTCTATAGAAACAAAGTTCATAGAAATCAACATGTAAAACCCATTAAACTTGACCTGCAGAGTCTGTATATTTGCTGAGAAGCTTGGAAAATGAGGAATTTGAATGTCTAAGACAAATTTTGGAAATGGAACAGATAATTTTGGTCTGTAAGACCAAAATAATTCAAATGTTATCCCAAAAATGACTGCTATTTTTAGGGGACAATAGCTGGCTCTAGTTGGGGAACTTCTATCAATTGCAAAATGAATTGAAAGGAGTAGAATATAAAATTTCCAGCGTCTTCATGTGTACCATTGGGATTCAGAGTCATACTACCTAGAAATGAAAGGCATAAAAATGAAAACAAACAAAAACAAAACAAAATTAAAAATGGTACAAATATACATATATAAAAAAGCAATGATCTGATACTTCAAGAGTTGAAGTGTTTCAGATGCTGCCCATTGTGAGGCAAAAAAAAGAGTGTGCCATCTTGGTATTTTAATAGAAAGTTATTTTCACCAATGTTCTGATGAATTATAAATGGGCCTCTCCAAAGGGATTCAAACTTTCCATGTATCCCCTTTGGTTCTCTTCTTTTGTCGCATAGTAGGACTTGATCCCTAATCTAAAAATCACTATTTTTGGCCTTCTAATCAAAGAGTTTATTTACCAGACTTTGATGAGTAGAAATTTTGTCCACCACCATGGTATTTATTCCTCCAGCTGAGTTAGGCACATGATTCTTTTATCAAGAGAACTCTCATATGTCTAATCTTCAATGGCCTTTGCCAATTTCAACGCTGGTTACTCTAAGGTGATTGGTATCTCAGCATTAATACCGTAAAGAAGTTGAAAAGTAGACATACCAATTTCCCTCTTTGGTGTGATCCTATCTACCCATAGAGCATCAACTAATGCTTTATGCCATGTCCTTTGATTATCATTTTCTAGATTTTTTATATTATTTACCAAATTCTTATTGCTAGACTCAGCTTGTCCATTCCCTTATGGAAAATAATCAAAAGAATGAGAGAGTGTAATTCCATAATGAAAATAGAATTGTGTAATCTCTTGAGAGGTAAAACAAGTTGCATTATCAGTAACAATTTTGAGTGGACCTCTAAACCTGGAAATGATATTCTCTTTGAGGAAGTTGCATACAACTTTTGAAGTAGCATGCTTAGTTGGGATTGCTTCTACCCACTTGGTGAAATAATTAGTTGTTGTAAGGACATAATCATGTCCAACACTTGAAGATGGGTTTATTATCCCAATAAAATCAAGTCCCCATTGCTAGAAAGGTTCCTCTATGATTACTGGCTTGAGAGGTAGGGCAGCCAACTTGGGTATTCCAACAAATTGTTGACAAAGTTCACATTTTCTCACCCACTTATGTGCATCTTGGAAAAGAGTTGGCCAGTAATACCTAGCTTGCAAAATATTGTGAGTAGTCACAAGAGAAAAAAAATGTCCTCCATAGGCTATATTGTGGAAAGATTTCAAAAGCTGGGTGTGTTGTTCTTTGTCTACACAGTGAAGGAATACTCCATCTATGCTTCTCTTGTATAGGCCATGATCCCAAAGGACAAAATTAGCAGCTTTCAACTTGATAGTCCTCCTTTTTTTGTAAGACAAATGAGCAAGACATTCACCATAAATTAGAAAATGAGCAATACCTCAATACCACTCATTGGTAGTTGAGACAAAAAGGACTGTTGGAGTATCATTCACTTCAGCTTCTTCATGTTGTATATCTTCTAGCTTATTGTCAACAATTAATTGGCATAGACCTTTACCTCTGACTAGCTTTGTTAGCTTGATATCCATATCAAATTCTTGGATCTTTGTAACCCAATTACCTCTCTTTGTGCCAAACTCCTGCTGAGTTAATATAGACTTGACTATAGTGTCAAGAACTAAGGTAGTAGTATGTGAATTTAGAATATAGAAGCAAAAATGTTTGACTACTTTTACCAACGCATAGGTGTGCTTCTATATATTTGAATACTTCATTTCATGGGTTTTGAGAGGACAACTCATGAAAGAGATGGGGGATTCCATACCTTCTTTGTTTTGTTAAACAAGAATCATTGAAAGAGTGTGTTTAGATGCATAATTGTATATGATGAAATCTTTGTGGTAATCTGGACAAACCAAGGTAGGGGCATGAGCAATGGCAGTCTTGATATCTTGAAATGTTGATTTGCCTTCTTTAGTCTAGCTAAAGGTAGTCTTCCCTTTCATCATGTTCATAATGTGTCTTGTCTTCTCAGTAAATTCAAGGATGAATCTCCATAAGAAATTCACTTTTCTGAAGAAAGAGTGAACATATTTTTTACTTGTAGGGAAATTCAGCTCTTGAATAGATTTGACTCTGTTTGAGTCAATATTTATGCCTTCTTTAGACACAATGTGTCCAAGGAGTTTCCCCTATATTACTCAAAAAATAGACTTCTAAGGATTTAAGGTAATACCATTCTAGAGTCAGCACTCCAACACTTGTTGTAAGTGGTGTACATGATCAGATCGATGCTTTGAAAAGATAGTTAAGTCATCAAGATATACCACTATGAATTTGCCAATCTCATCTTTGAAAGACATGTCCATTGCTCTCTAAAAGGTAGCACCAGCATTTATTAAGCCAAAAGGCATTCTTTTATATGCAAATGTACCCCAAGGTGTGGTGAATGCAGTCTTGTGTTGGTCAACTTCACCAACTTCAACTTGATTATAACCTAAGAAGCCATCCAACATTGATAACATCTCTGATCCTATTACTGTTTGAAGCACTTGATCCATGATTGGCAAAGGGTAATTGTCTTTCAAAGATGACTGATTCAGATTCCTGAAATCTACACAAGTGCAAATTTCACCATTCTTCTTCTTTATAGGCACTATGTTTGCAATCCATGTAGAATGATGGATTGGGAAGAAAATTCTAGCATTTAACATTTTCTATATCTCAGAAATAATAGTACCTAAAAGTTTTGGATTGTATTGTCTGGATTTTTGCTTGTAGGGCATTGAATCACCCTTGAGAGGAATGTGATGGCAGATTTCATCAGGTCTGAGAGACTTCAGGTCTTCATAAGAATATGCTAAGACATCAATGTATTGACAGAACAAAGAGGTGAATTTGAATCTTTCTTCAGGGGTACAGTACTTACCAATGTTAACCATCTTGGGATTTTCTTTGTTGGTCAGATTTACTTGGTCAAATCCCTGAGAGAAACTTGAATTTGTTTGCTATTTTTTGATGAATCTATCATGCTTGTCAAATTGCTTCTCAAGAGAAACCAGGCCTTTAGGAATTTTGTTTCATTTCAGCTGTAGGAATTCTTCATTTATATTTGAATTGGATTCAAAAATAGATTCAGACTTCTGAGATTCGCTGCCTTCAAAATACAGTTGTTCAAAAATGTCTTTTCATTCTAAGAAGGCAATGATTTGATGATCATCATTGAATATTTTCCAATGATTAGCATTGTCAGGAAAACTTGGTCTATATACCAGCTCAATGGTATACTTGGCTTCTTTGAAATCTGAATGAGGAACTAAAAGACTTCTTAAAATAGCAAGTGCATCAGCTCTAGCATTAGACTCTCTGGGTATGGCAAAAATGTTGAAAGCATCAAAACTTTCAATTTGGTCCCAAACCAGGTTACGGTAGTGGCATAACCTCTCATTCTTGGTCTAATATAGATTTCTCAGTTGACAAACTACTAATTCAACATCCCCTTTGGCATGATGAAACTTGATGCCTCTTTCTTGAGCAACCTTCATACAGAGCAATAGAGATTCATATTTAGCTTTATTGTTAGTGTTGCTGAATTGTAATTTATAGGATGAAGGAAACATATCTCCTTGAGGAGATATCAAGACAATCCTAGCTCTTGAACTAGTAGAGGAATAACTACCGTCAAATTTTAGAGTCCAAATCTCATCAGACACTGATTTTTTTTAGACTTTCTCTCATCAAAGATGGAGGGTCTTTCTTCATCTGTATATAGAAAGTAGTTACCCATACCTATGGATTCAAAAAGGATTTGAGCTTCAAGAGCTGATGTCTGGGTAACTATGTATTTTGCCTCCTTTTCAGGGAGAAACCTCTTCATCACACCTTGGACATGGATCCTTGCCTCAGATAGATCCATGTTTAGTTCTCCTCCCATGTCCTTGCAAAAATTTCATCCAAGAAAAATGCCATAAGATACTGGGACATCAGCCACCAATATAGTCATCTTAATCCTCTTATCTGGAAAGGCTGTGAAGGCAAATTGGGCATCTTTGATTTGCCCTAACAATGGTACTTTCTTGTTTTCCATAGAGAAACATCTCCCAAATGTATTGGTCAGTGTGAGACCAAGAGACTCAGTAACTTTAGTAAGCATGACATTGTCAGATGCACCTGAGTCTATAATATAGTTACTCAGCTTGTGGCCATTAATTAATAAAGAAACATAGAAGGGTTCTAATTTTCTAGGAGAAACTAGAGGAGTAATGACTAGATTATTTGGAGTAGGTGTGTTCTTTAGATAATCAAGAGTTAATTTTTTAGCTTTTTGTTCTACAAGGATGATTTGATTTTTAACATATTGAACCAGCTTATTTAGTTGATCTAGATTAGATTGCAAGTATTCAAATTTAGACATCTGTATTTTTGTCTTTTTGACATGATCAATTATGTTAAATGGGTGAATTGAGCTAGGTACAGAGAAAGGTACTTTAACTTTTTGAGCTAGGTGGGTTGGTTTGTGAATTGGGAGTAGAAGGTGAAGGTGAAATGGATGTATTTACCTTTTGGGTGATGACCAAATCTTTTGATTGAAAAGATAGAGTGGTCCCACATTTAGCAATTGTGATTGCTAGTTAAGGTTGTTCCTCTATCTTTTCTTTATTAGCTTAATGAACTAATTGGTTCTTAGATTTGGTAAATACTGCATATGATCCATCTAAAGCTTCTCCTTTGCTTATGGGTTCATCTTGGTAATTTAGGATACCAATATGGGAGTCACCAGCTAATTCTTATTGATTGTCTTCAATGATGTCAACATCATTTTCTTGATTCAATTTAGGTTGGAAAGAGAATTTTGATTCTACTTCAAGGTATCCCATTGCTAAATTGGTTGGAGGAGCTTCTAGGGCAAGTTTCTCTTCTGGGGAAGGAAGGCAATTTTTTTGCCCTTAGTTCCTGGCTACATTGCCCTGATATGACTGATTTGGGAATGTCCTTCTGTATGTAGGAGTAGAAGACATTCCTTGAGCCATTTGCTTTTTGAGAGAAAGCAACTCATTTTCTAATTTTTGCACCATTGGATTTATGGTGCTTGTAGACAAATTCAGAAGATGATGAAGCTCTGTTTCTATTTGGATCTCTTCTTATTTTCCCTGCTAAGATGATATCATCTTCTACTTCAGTGGCCAAAATTTGAGCTGTAGTGAGATCTATTTGACCAGCACGTCTCAAGAGAAAATTGACTTTAAGTAGATAAGAATTAATGAAAAAGCATTTGAGATTCTCAGTTGTTGGTCTAGCAATTACAGCGATTTTATTTCTCAATTTGTCAAATTTAGCTATGAAGTCTCTCATAGGCTCATGAGGCTCTTTCTTCATTTGTGTGAGTTGAGCCAAAAGTGTATGTACATCTTCTATAGGTCTGAATCTGGCTTCAAACTTAGCTTTAAGAGTATTCCAATCAGTCACAGACTGAGCCTGTAGATGGTAAAACGAATCTACAGCAGCACCTTGTAGTGTTTCAACAAAAAACTTGACTGCTACATCTTCAAATTCTACTTCGATTACTCCACAAGCTATACTTAATGTTGCAATGTGTTCATCAGGATGAACTTTCCCATTACCATAAAATTTAGGGAAATTCTTCCTAGAACTACGTGGAAGCTCATGTAGAGGAGGAATAAGATTGAGAGGACCAAAAGCATTACCCCAGGGGCCTTGAAATACCATTATATGATTATAAAAAGGAGGGATAGCAAATCTTAAAGGGGTAATTATAGGCACAGCTTTATCAATAACAAAAGTAGATACTTCGTCTGGTAATGGAGATCTGGCTTTAGTAAGAGGGAAGCTCTTGGTTTGTTGGAGATGAGATGGTGAAGGAAATAGATCAAAATCACTTTATTGTACTAGCTCGAACATAAGATCAATGATACCTTTAGCCCTTTTGCTTTGTGTATACCTTGAATCTTCCAGATTGTAAAACAAAAATGGAAAATAATTAACCTTGCTTCAGTTAAAGCTTGGGGCTTTAAATTGTGTGTTCTTTCCTAGTTAGTGTGGAGGTGAATGGATAGGCTATAAATGGATAATGGGTATATCCCCAATAGAGTCACCAAAAATTGTTGGTTGAATATTTTGTCTATCTACGTATTGGTAAACAAAATAGGTCTGATCAGCTAAAGTAGGAAGATTAGTCATCCAAATGTGTGAGTTTATCACATTAGAAGGAGACTTCTCTCTCCTCTCATCAAGGGGAGGTTCCCTATGGATATGCTATATATATATATAAATAGAAAATAATACTCAAGGATAGGATAAGCCATCCATCTCTCTTTCTTCAAAGATGATGTGTACAAAACAAAGGAAAAACTCAAGGGAAATGACATACAACACTCCTCTTCTTTTAGAAGAACTATTCAGCTAGCCACAAGAATACTCCTAAAAATAAAAGCAGAATGTAACTGAGGGTAAGGTAACCAACAAATCGAGACACAACACAAAGTCTCCACCCAAAATGCTCAAGAATAATATATGAAGGACAATGAGGGCACAAAGTCTTTTTAAAGTCCTTTACACAGCAATGAAAAGAAAACACACTGAAGGAAGCTATGGGGGCACAAATTCTCTCCACAGTTGATTCTTTAGGACACCTTCCTAACTAATTTTACTAATCCTACTTGTTAAATTAATGGAGCAAAAAATATATCAAGGAAAAAGACATAAGAATAGTTTTCTCAATAACAAAGATATCATATCACAAAGTCTGAAAAAGTCCCTTGCTTTCTTATTCCAGTAATAAAATATGATCAACAGATTGAGCACAAAGTCTCAATGATGCCTCTCAATTTGGGCAGAGTTTTATTTAGATTGTCAAAAAAGAGATCATTTACAATGAAAGAGAGTCCCTTATATAGCCTCTTTAAGAAGGACTCAGGAACAGTAATACATCATGATCCATTGGGAACTGTTAGGAAGATAGGTTGGAACTTTGCATAATTTTCCCCATTTGATCTTCTCAATGTAGATAAACAAGTCATGTAATTGAAAGATTATAAATTTCAATGTCCACCTGGCCATCTAATATTGTCTTCATTGTTCCTCCTTTTTTGGTTAATTGAATCAAGTCCTAGATTCATTCATTGTTCTGTCTTTCCTCGCTTTCTACTAGTTTTGATCTTGAATTTTGGGAATACATTCGAGTCTGTAAATCCAAAGGGTCAACAGATATTTCTTGGGCTTTAAAATTAATGTTTACATGCCTATCGATGTGCTCTCAACGGCTAGTTCACTGTCTTGAATTTGACGTCTTTGAGCACGTCAGCCCTTGGTCCTCTTTTGGCTTTTACCTTTTAGGCCTTAAGAAATGATCCTTGAATGGGTTAGAAAGAGCCCTTTACTTTGGCCATTGAGTGTCCCCCACAAGGGCAACTACCCTTTGGGGTCCTTCGGCAGCCCTTTCAATTTGAGTCTCCCACAAACTATCCTTCAGGAAAATTCCTAGGTGTTTTCCCCTGTGGGTAATTCCTACAAACATTTGTCCCACAGAAAATTCCTGTGGACAATTTGTTTGGGGAAAATTCCCGCAGACAAAAAGTCTGCAGAAATTCATTCCGCAAAGTCTTTGACTGGTCTTCAGATTTTTTGCACCCGCAGCCACTTAGAATTATTATAGACTTTTTTTTTGAAGGAATTCCTTCAGACAAAAGTCTGAAGAAATTCTTCCTTAGCCAATTTTAAATGCCTTAAACAAATCTGAAAGAATTACCTTTCAGCTTCCTTGAAAAATGACCCTTTTGAAGGGTGCTTTTACTAATTAAGTGTCCTCCACAAGGGCACTTGTCCTTCGAGAAGTTTCCTTTTGAATTGAATCACCCCTTTGAACTTTGGTGATGAACCATTCTATTGAACCAAGACAATGAACCAATTGATTGAGCCAAAAATGGTTCAAGCTGATGGTTCAAGCCGATGAACTAAGCATTAAACCAAACATTATGAACTTGCCTTTGAACCAACAGTTGAACCATTTCATTGAACCAATCGGTTGAACCAAGGATTTGAACCAAAATGGTTCAAGCCAATGGTTCAAGCTGATGGTTTAATTGAATGAACCAACTAAATGAACTAAGTGGATGAATTGGGTGAATGAACCTATTGTTGAACCTATTCGTTGAACCTATTCATTGAACCAAGATGTTGAACCAAGTTTTGGTTCAACAGTTCAAACAAAGATTTGAAAAATGTCTTTGAACCCACTGTTGAACCTTGAGACATTGAACCATTAGATGAACTAAACAAATAAACTAAGTGAAATAAAGAGTAGAACCGCTTGGTTGAACTGAGCCATTGAACTGTTCCTTTGGTTGAACCTGCCATTAAACCTTGAACCCATTGAACCTTTGAACCAAAGAGGTTCAATGGTTCAACAGTTCAATGGTTCAAGCTACCTTGATTTGGCCAAGTGTCTTGAAGCTAATGAACGAATTTAAGTGATTGAACTTTGAACCTTGATGAAGTTCTTAACTCTTTCCAAAGACGTTGAACTTGTTGAACCTTGAACCCGTTGAACCTTTGAACCAAAGTGGCTCAATGGTTCAACAGTTCAATGGTTCAAGTCTCTTTTTTTCACTCAGATGCTTACTAATGGAGAATTTTGATTGAACTGAGGCTCTGAACCAATCCCAAAAAATGACTAAGTGTTTGAAAACTAATTCTTTTGACTAAAACTGCCTGTAGAAGCCTTTGAACCTATATAAATGAACCTGCCTGTAGAGTCTGTAAAAACAAAGTCCATAGAAATCAACATGTAAAACCCATTGAACTTAACCTGTAGATTTTGTATATTTTTTAAGAAGCTTGATGTCTAAGACAAATTTTGGAAATGGAAGAGACAATTTTGGTCTGTAAGACCAAAATAATTCAAATGTTGTCCCAAAAATGACTACTATTTTTGGGGGACAACACCTCTCACATCAATCTTCAACATGGGGTCTTGGAGATAGCATATGTTAAGGAGGACTTAAGTAATAGGCATTCTAAGAAACTATATTCAATATAATACTCACTTACACTTTCAATCTTATCAGGCACTTCTTGTTGACCTACAAGAGAGAGACCACATAATACTAGGTATTAAGAGGAGTAACATTTGAAGGTAAATGAAACATACACTTGAACAAGACTAAAAAATATCATGCACACTTAGTTAAATATTTTAATGAGTTAAAAAACTTTTATTTATTGATTCAATGAAAAAAATTGTTATGGATTCACCATACTAAGGTGGAGAGATTCATATAATATCCAAAAAGTGCTCAATTTATAGAAGATATGAGAAAAGAGAGAAAAGGGGAGTTCAAGAGTCATAAAAGACTTGTCAAAACTATAAATATTAGTTACTTATGCATGTGAGTGAGATATGAGGTGAGCCATGTAATTTTAAGAGTTAAGAATGTCATTTCTAATCATCCAAGACATGTAAAATGGTCAAGAAACTCCTTTCCTTACACATAAAACTACCCCTCATGATTAGCCTCCCAAAACTACATTATCACTAAAATTGATCAGGTATGATGATGTACTTGAGTGAGAGGGGTTTCTAATAATATATCACATTCATTGGAGAGGTTCTTGATCATTCATATCATTTTTACTGTGCACAATCATCCTTGGTAGTCTCAAATTAGCTCCTTTCAATACACCTCTCACTCTTGGCACCTAAAAACTCTTAAATTCTATAATATGATCCATGCACAAGGGGGATGAAATGTGTCTAGGGTGTCCATAACATTAGTTTCATCAAATTATCCATTAATGTCATTTCAAGTTGAAATTCACCATTTTCTCTTAAGTTTTCACTATTTGCCCACTAGATTGGCTGAAATGAAGGAGATAGAATATAGGCTTATGATATTATAAACATAATCAAATTACCATGAGGACTTATAAAAATTCCTAAATTCTCTCCCAAAAGTGATTTGGCCTCTTGAAATTTCTTCATGCCTACAAAAAAAACAAAAGTGTTAAAAATAGCTCTATTCTACACTATTCCATACATGTACATACACCTCAGTCACATATGGAGAATATTTGGAGACTCCTCTATATTATCCAAGTATTTTCATGACATTTACTTTGATTTGGATTCTTCATTTTCCTCCTTTTCCCAATTGGGTCCTTATGTAGGGTTTTCAAGGGTTTTGAGTGAATTTTGGTCGTAACCTTTGCTCATAAAGTTTTGACATTGGAATATCCTAAAAATTCCACTTAGGACTCCTTAATAACCCTCTATAACCTCTCCAAATACCTTATGGTCCTATGCATAATATCATGAAATCTTCAAGCACTCTAAGTTGGCCTTCGAGCTCCCCTTTTGCATTTTGGAAGGTCTATGAACATTTTCAAGCCAAAAATGGCTTCTTGGATAGTTTATCTACAAAAAAAAAAAAAATCTGAAACCTTTGTATACATCCAATCACATTCATCAATCTTTGGAAAATCTCCTCAAGAACTAGGAGTGAAGATGACCCCTATTTTGGATCCATGTCTATACCTTACAAATGGGTCCACCTACTCCTTTGAGCCAAAATAATCATATTGACACTTACCATGAACTAATATGGATTTAAAACATCATGTTAATCTCAATTAAGTTTATCCAAAAAATTATAAGTCTTTTCAAAGGCTATAACTTAAAATGACCCTTCATTTGGAATTATGTTTATTCCTTTCCTTACCCTAATGACTGTAAACCTTCTTGTATAGGGTACCCTATTTTCTCTAAAACCTTATAGCAAGTTATTATAGATTTTTTGGGTTTTATCCATCTCTAAAAAACTTCACTTTAGTTCTTCCCATCTTTTGGTCATCTACTTTTTCACCCTTTTCCCTTAAAACCGTCATCTCTATGCATGGGAAAGTACCCCTATTCTGAGATAGAATAGGGGTAGTTACCCTATTTTTTCATCATATTTAGGAGTTGGAAAGGTACACACAAGTTTAAATTATTGTTTTTACCACATTTTAGCTTTTAACTCATCCATTTCACCCTCCAAAACCTCCAAAATCTAAGATAGACTCCTAAGGAAAGCTTGTATGTAGGGGTTTTGAAGAATGGTTGTGTTTGTTCTAAGAGACACCCTTATTTGGCATGTTTTCATGAAATAATATTTGAGATTTAATTTATATGATCCCAATTCATCTTATATAACCATTATTCCATGATTGTGACTCATTCCATCATGCTATAGGTCATTTATCTACCACAACACTACCTATTGTTTATTGTCTGACTGAGAAAGTCACGTATACTACCTATAGTATATCATGGTGATGTTAGTAATGGTGTGTGGACTTCATTTTAATGTTACATGTCATTATATTCTCTTCATGCTTTGGTTTCACCTAGTAATCCTTAATACAACACTAACTTATTGCCTAAATTTCAACATGACTATGTTTCCCTAGAAGGACAACCCTATTTCCACCATTTGTATTGATTAAGCCTTTTGACATAGTACATGGGGGATATTACCATATTTCATTATCATAATTACATGTTTTTTAATAATTTACATTGATTTATAGGCTCCTTATTCACCAAAACATTGCCTTTTATTCACTATCTAACTGAGACAATTGCCTTGGTTGTAGAGACCCCTGCTTGTAGGTCAGTGTTGATCTCATCAACTTGTCAAGGTGCCAATAAACTCTTTGAATAATATTATAAATTTAAATAATGTATATTATTCATACTTTCACCTCTGTATTATCAACACTCATATATTTCCTTCATTAGGACTAAGACACCCTTCTCATTTAGACCCTATTGTATCCTCACTTGTAGGTGTCCATAGATTAGAAAATAGTCATTTCTACTCATGAAAAGGGTTGAGAAATTAATATAAAATCTAACCATCCATTTGAATACATGTATATAACTTAAAACAAATTTATACAAGGGGATCCTCCTTCCAATCTTGAAACTTTACCTTGGCTATATGTGCATCTTTAAGATAGTGTACAGACATGGGAGTTTGATCATGAACCAAAATTGGGTACACTATACCTTTGGGAAGGTATTTGAGCCTTCAATTTTTCCTTGTACATATTCAATTCCATCCAAAGATGAATCATGGATTTATAATGAAAATTTGGTTTAAAAGTGGTCCCTTTGAGTCAGTTTCCTGTAGATGTCACTATTAAGATTTAGTGGTTTTTTGTCCATTTTCAAGGTGTTCAAAATTGAACATCGACTAATACCTTTGACCCCATTCTTTTCATAGTTATTGTTAAAATTAGTAATACAAGATCAAGCTATTAGTATAATTTAAAGGTCCTTGAAAATATGAAATATGATAATCTAAAAATCTTCTAGCTCTCTATTTGGTCTTTTTAAGGACAATAGGTCTAGAATAGTCTGGAGACATTTTAGTATGATAATACTTTTATTTGCTTACTTAGCCATCCTAACATGAATTTTATGACCTCTTGACATGTTAAAACTTTGAGGAATCTTCAATCTCATGTTTCAAACCTTTGTGGGTGCTCTAAATTCTTTTTTAGGCCACATGTAGGTGGTGATAAGTTGTAGCAGGCAGTGAATGTAAGGATGGTGTGGAGCATTGTTATCACCTTCTACATGAAAATGAAAGAAAATAAATTCTTAAAATTCACTCTTAATATCTCCAATAAATTTAAAATATTATCAAGGTTGTTATTCAAGCATGATACTAACATGGAGACTCCTGTAGGTTTCCACTTCTTGTATATGCAGATAGTGAAAGAAGAGTAGACAAGATGCATAATTTAGGCCTCATGGTTTCCTTATTTGGTCATAAAACACAATTTAATGACCTAAAACATCTGTAATAAGTTCTATTCTCTCCTCCTAACATATAAAACCTCCATTTAAGGCACCTATAGGAGCACATTTTTTAGCAAAGGTAGCAAGGGTGGACCAAAGTAAGATAAGCCTAGAAAGGTTTTCCTAGGCTATTGATATATTTAAAATATGATATAACAATGATAAAACTATGGAGAGGTAATTATAAACATATGAAAAAAACAAATCTATAAAACCAAAACAAAATCTTCTGAAACAAGTGTAAACAGTAACCCCCTCATGGTTGGAAATGCATAAAAAGCTACCTCAGTGTTATCAATTTTTTATAAAGGAGGGTCCACCAATATTATACTTATTTCTCTAAAATTTAATTAAACTCATATTACTATCCACCCCTAAGATAATTCCTCCCAACTCAAACTGTACGGTCCACACCAAGTGCTTGAAAATGGCCTTCCTTAGCTTGCCAAGAGAAAATGGAAGAAAATAAGTTACAAATGGAATTTTTGGAATCATAATTTTAAAAAATCATGTAAAATATTTTTTTGAGGTGAAGATACACTCCACCCACGTTTTTAGCTACAAGTGAGATCAAGGGATCCATACAAGTGCCCAAAAGGGCCTAAAAACAAGGAGAAACTCCCATTTTCTACACATAACTAACTCCTAGATGACATCTGACTATACTTGACATTATTATGACCTATTCAACATTAAAACTCACCTTGGTGACAAATTTTCCCTCTTGGAAGTCTGTACAAGTCAATTAATAGGCTAGAAAGTGGTTAAAAGACCCCTTTTTGCACATGAGACATAACAAATGACCAATTTATGCCTTATAAACACATTTAAACATGATAAATACCATATTAATACAATTTTACACAAAATTATCCTTTTACCATGTTTTACCAAGGCTTGACCATGTTTGACTTTGGTTGACTAGGCCATTTCAAGGAAGATGAGCTTCAATAAAGACTAGGGGAAGGATAAGTGAGATAATAGACTAACATGACACCTTATAAGACACATGGGAACCTTTTTAAAAAATTTAAAATAGTAGGGGTTGACCTAATTTGACTATAAGTCAAATTTGGTCAATAGTCCCCTACCCTCTCTATCTCTCTATGTCACCTCTTAGTTACCTCACTAAAAAGTAATGAGTCAAAAAAACCTTATAGTATCACCAAAAAATTCTCCCATAGAAAAATAATCGTATTTATAGTTGTTTTAGGTTGGTTATATACATGACTGATTAAAATATTAATAATTATTATGTTACTAGGTTTAGCACCCAATTTAAATACCTATGCTAGGATAGTGTAGTTGAGTTAGACCTCGAGCCTTGAAGTTCTAATAATAATAAATTTGAATCTTAATATCTTTCCATCCTTTCAATCCATGTTTACCATCTATCATTGATATAGTTAGTTTATTTATTGACCATTTATCCTATTTTATCCTCAGACTCTATGTCTATCACCTCATGCTTATGTCATTATTCCTTAAAGTATATGCCTCTTTCTGCATGATCTTTACCTATGGGTATTTTCCCTTATATATAGCCTTGTCCTTCTCTTCAAGATATTAGTGCAATATTTGTTATTCACATTATGACCACTCATCAATAAGTCCCCTTACATTATATTTATTTTATCTAGATCTTTAAAATTGTGCATGTCGTTCATCCTTATTTTTCATGCAATCCATACATGAGTTAATTATTGTCCCTATCTCTCACATTTATCAAATTTCCTTCCCTTTGTGATATTCATCCAATTCATCTAATTTATCCTCTAGTGCCCAGTCTCTTTCTTCTTCACTTGTGCACTTCAAAAATCATAGAATTTATGTTCTCTTAGGATGCTCCTACATCAAAGTATTAGATATAAAATTAAAAAAATACCTATTGAGGTAATTATTTTACCACTTATGGTAGGGACCAAAAAATATTAATACTTGGTTCTTATTTTTTCCTCAATATTATGACACTTAAAATGATATTATGAAGTCTATGGATGCATAAGATATGTGTAATACATCTAAAGTGAATTGATGCATAAATTTTTTATATATATATATATATATATATATATATATATATATATATATATATATATATATAGAAACTAAGTGATTACAAATATGGGTATTCCATATGATAACCCCATTTGGTCATAGATATTTAATCCAAAACCTCCACCATAACCTATTATACAACCTAAATAAGTTCATCTAAAGAAGGTGAATTAGAGATAAGTAATTGATCTTATTAAAATAATAATTATCCAATGCCACTACATCATTGATTTATTTTAGTTTACCTTAAATGGATATCATATTTCTTCTGATGATAGATCATGCTTGGATATTTGAAACATTGAGTTAAAATGAGATACATAGTATTTACAAAATCCTAGGATCTAATGCATTACCTAGTTTGTCACATCCAATTTATTTTTATATAAAGTTGGTATGTGTATTCCATAGTGAATACAAAAATTCTCTTCTAACATACAACTAAGTCTAAAATTTACTGTGACTAGTAAATTTATCTATAAATTGCATGATTTGAATTTGATGAAAATGTTAGATATTTTATAGTGCATGAACATTTATATTATTTAGATAATGATACATATGTTATTCCTCATCCATGGTGTGTAAAATTTGTATTAATTAAAATAGAATCACATTTATGGTATCATAGGTTATAAGGGACATTTAAAAATATTAAAAAAATCAAAAAAATCAAAAATCAAAACAAATTAAAATATTAGGAAAATACAAAACTAGGACCTATTCATGTCATGATTTGCTAATATAAATGCTTTATTGATTTATATAAATAATGAATCACATATCTAGTTTATATGCAAAAATAATTCATGGTATACATGAGTGATATTCATACCATACCTCAGACATATGATACATGGACATAAAAATGCATGGCATTATTTACATATAAGGGGATACCTTTCTACATTAGGGGCATGCCTATAATAGTGGACTCTAAGCACACTTATAAGGTTATATCTTTCTATAGTAGTCCATTGATAATAATAGAACGTTACACATGGATTTATATTAATTTTGTTTTAAAGAGTGATACCTCATATGGATATAGTAATTTTCTATATCAGTTAATTATATTGATTGATTATGAAAACTAACATTTCTTATTCCATGTGTGTTTGGTGCTAATGAGTTTTAAAATATGTAGTCATTAATGTGTGATTTATTTCAAGTTATATGACTTAATTTATTTTGTCTTATCATTTCATGTATTATTTATATGAGAGTATCCTATAGTCAACGTCATGGCCATGTTGTGTCCATGTTGGTTTAGAGCCAACTAGTTTTGTTTTTTTTATGTCTTGAGTGCTTGTGTTCTTCATGATCATGATAATATGTGTGTGTGGATACATATAAAAATATTTTTGAGATAGAATATTTGACTTATATCATGCATTCTTTTATTAAGTGTGATGCCATTATTTAAGTTATGCATATACTATGATGTTTATTACTACATGCCTAATTATTATATTTAATTGACATGACCTTTGTATGTATGTTTTTTTCTATATAACATGTGGTGTCACCAACACACCACTATTCCTTTTGAAATGGAGACCCTTTGGATTCAAATGAATTTTATCTTAGAAGGTACATGTTTATTGGGATTTGATTTGGAAAAATGGTTAATCTATAATTAATGGTTGAAGTCAATATATTCATAATTTTTTTTCTTATTTATTTTGAATTCTAATATCATGTTTAAATGCTTTGGTGTAGGACTTATATGTGTTGATATCTATACTTCAAGATATTTCATAATTACAAGATCAAAGAAAAAATATAGCATTATTGTAACTTAGTTCTATAGACATCTAAAATTGGCCACAAATGAATTTTTACTCAACTTTTGACCAATTCTTACCAATCATTGAACATCTAGCCTAAGAATTTATAAACATCTCAAATTTGTCTTCATCACATATAATTACATCTAATTAAATCAATTTATCCCAAAAATCAATTAAATAGAGCAATTGAACAAATCAATTTAATAAAATCTTGCACACATGTTCAAATGTCTAAAAGGGATTAATTAACGTGAAAATCCTAATTGAATTCATCCATGAATAATTAATTGAATTATCAAAAGGGAAATTCAAAAATTAATAAATATCCTAGGAATTAATCATTAGCTTTTGTGAGTTTTCTAAAATAAAAAATATCTCAAGCATGTTCATTCCATTATAATCATGAGGTTTAGACACCTTTTAACTCCAATAGGGTTAATTAAGAAAACCTAGGCTAGGATTTAACCCATTCCAAGTTGATTTTAAAGCCTATAAAAGCAATCCTAGAGCTCTTCACTTGGAGAGATTATAAAATAGTAGAGTTATAATGCAAGATTTAGGGCATGAAGTAAAAACATGGTGTTATAATGACAAAATTTTAAGCCAATCCAAGCCAAAAATCTTGAGAATGATGCCAAGAGGAGATGGAGATAGCCAAGCCCTATTGATGAAGACCTTTTGACCACAATCCAAGCAAGCCAAATGAATAAGCCTCCTAGAGTATTCAAGGAAATTGGTAAGGAATTTGTGTAAGTTCTTTCCTATATTTAGTTATGATTTTTTCATTTATATTTATTCACCATGCTCCTCCCTTTGATCTAGGAAAGGTAGTTTTATGCATATTAGTGTGTTATTGCTTTCATTTTGAGTTGATTTCACTGATTTCATTATGAAGCTAACATATGATCCAACCACCCTCCTTGGATTCATTGATCATAAATGGCATGACCGATGGGACCCAAATCATCCCACATACCAATGAAATAAAAATTAAACTAAAATTATCGAATCAATGCTTGAATTCATTAAAAATTAGAGTTTTTTCTTTTATTTTCCATGTTCTATTTTTTTAATTATTCTCAATTTTGATAGTGAATTGACATTGATTCTCTCATAAATTGACATCCATTCTCATGAATAAACATTGATTATTTTTGTGTAGAAGTAGGATGTGACAAGAACAATTCCTTTTGAAATTATCTTCAGTTTTCTAGAGTTATTATGTTTCCAAAGACTTAGATGTTGTTTTGTTGATATTTTACTACAGACTTCGGTGTTATTAGTTGGATTTTTTCTCATATTGCCAACCAAATTCCTTGTGAGGAAAAATGCATTTTATATTTTATGTGTTTTTTTAGACATGACAAAATTGATGATAATTCACATAGATTGACACCAATCCCTACCTGAATCAATGTTGATTCAATATGTAAAAACATAGAGCAAGCCTGAGATTGACTTTTTTAAAATTTATTTTCTCATAATCAAATTTTATTTTAAGTAGAGGGTTATTATCTAATAATTGTAGGTCATGGACATGATTTGAACACACATTTACTAAGTTTTGTATATCTAACATTTCATTATGAACTTTTCTTATGAGAAATGTTTTCTATTTTATGTGTTTTTGAAGATAGGATAGAATCAACACTGATTCACATAGATTGATGTGAATCCCTACCTGAATTGATGTAAATTAACTATGTAAGAACATAAAGCTAACTTTAGAGATACTTTTTCAAAAATAATTTGCTCAAAACCAAAAGTGCTTCAAAGTATAACATTATTATCTAACAATTGTAGTTTCAATGATTGATTGGAACACCACTTTACTTGTTTTAACTAAAGAACATTTCATTTTAAGATTCTAAAAAGAATTAGTTAAATAATGAATATTTTAATTTTGGAATTACAATGAATGTGTTAACCTTTGTAAATTTATATGTTGGTGTTTAAAATTAACTAGCATTGCTAATATTTACATACAATTCATTTTTGGTTCTTAAAACAAATGCTTAAATCATGAACATTTCAAGTTCGTGATGTAAAAATAACAATAGGCTAAAGTATTGAACACTTCAAAATTGGGCTTGAAAAAAACATAGACTCTTTTTGCTTCATTTGGTTTTGTGTTATTATTTCAATATTTCATACTTAAGCCAAGGGGCCAAGTAAAGAACATCATCATGTTTGAATTTGGTGTCTAAAATCAAACTTCACTCACAATTATTTTCAACTTGTTTGCTGATTTTTTGTTTATTAAAAAGGATAGAATGTGTATTTTCTCCCCCCATACCCTATAGGGAACTCATGGGATTAAAGGTGCCTTTACATTTCATTTCGTGCCTAGTCCAAAGCATAGAAATAAATTTACCTAGGATCTCTCCAAACTCACATAGTATTGGGTGATCTAAAAGTAACCCTAAAGTCTTTCTACTTGTATTTTATTTTCATAAATTTTGGCTTGTGAAGGGGATGTCATTAACTCTCAAAAGTTATTTATAGAAACATTAACTGAGGGCTTCATCTCTTATAAGTGTTTCAACCCCTCTCTATTAGATGGGATATATAAATTTAGAGCACCCCACTAGGATGATGGTTTGGGTGGTTAAACCATCTCAATTAATGGAAAGCCAACCCAAAATGTATGATCAATCAAGACATCACACTACACTGAGTAATTGAAAAACGTAGTGGTTATGAAAATGACAAGAACTTTTCACAACAAACTAATTGATGTGGATCTAATTGATGTGATGTTTCTCTTATGTGCAAATGTGAAAGTTTGTACACATGGGATCAATCTAAATGGTCATAACTTGTAAGTTTTAGTAAACCCCACTTTGCCACACCTTGATAGGATCTATGATGATATACTTAGTTGTATTTTGTCATTTATTCTTTTATTACTTGGTGTTTTAAAACTAAAACTTTTTTTTAAAACAACTCATGAATGGTCTTGTGTCCAACATTACTCCATTATTTGAGGAGGCATTATGCCATCCGTTTGACACCTTGATTTAAAATAGATTTTTTTTTCAAAAACATTAAGTATGGAACTTGATTGAGATGGGTATTATTGTTCTACCTAAATCATTCTAAGTCTTATGCCTTAAAATTCTTTGAAACAAAATGTTGATCACATCTTTTGAGAGCACTGACACTGTTAGGTTGCTTGAATTATTTTAATTGACTTATCTTGTCTTATGTCTCAACTATCTTTGTTTAAAACCCAATCATTTTAGATTTGTTATATCTTTGTTTAGCATGGTCATGATATTCAAAATTATGTATCTTATTTGGTCAACTAAAGCCTAAGTTTTTAACACTTGAGTTTTTTAAATTAACTTTGACAAGTCCAAATTCAAACATTGATTGATTTATGTTTAGGCCTCATTTCACAAGGGATGATACATAGATATTTATATTTTGGGTTGCATAACTTAGGTTAAATGATTACCCAAATTTGAAAATTATTACTTGTTTTTTTGTTCATAGATCCTATCCTCATCATTGTTTGTGCCCTTATTTGGGATAACACAACCTATCTCCAAGTGCCTTTTGCCTTGTGCCTTATACCAATGATCATGTTTATGTTTGATTATGTGTGTCAGGTTTATGTCAAAAAATTTCAAGCTTGTTAGATTAAAATTTAATAATTATCTTTGTTTAAAGTCTAGATTTTGACACCACATTTAGAAAAAAATCTTAGCACAACCTATTTGAGCCTAGATTTTGACTCTGTGTTTGGACAAAAGACCTATAAACATTTCCCTTTCCTAGTTTAGACCTGCTTGAAACACTTTCGACATAAAGTTTAAAATGTTGATTTTTATTTAGATGTTTGGCCTGTTATGTGTATGAAATTTGATGTTAGATTGTTCTATGCTAAGTTTTAGCATAAACCATTTTGGAGATATAGATCCATTTTTAGACCATTGTTTGGAGATATAACTCCACCCCTCTTTTTTCACCACATTAGACCAAGTTTGAACCTTTTTTCCTTTGGACATTGATTTTTAAAGTTTGTAAAACTCTAGAAGCTATTTATTTTAGATATTTCCTCCTTTTTGTGGATATGTCTAGATATACTTATGATGGAGTCATGTACAATCAAATTTATGATAAAATAGCCACAAAAAATTGACTATAATCATGACCTATTTGAATAATAAAGTCAAATGCATGTTTATGATCTAAATCAAGTTACCAACTTGGATGATATGGTTTTTAAGGACTTCAATGCTTTGACTTATGTGATCAATCAATCTCCATGATTCCCATACATTTCTATATCAAGACCTCATCCTCTGGATTGTGCAAGTAATCAGGCTCCACAACAACCCAAACTTATCATACTAGGACCTTATCCTTTGACTTGTGTGAACAATCAGGCTCCATAATACCCTAGACATATCATAACAAGACATATTCCTTTGTCTTATAAAAGTAATCAAGATCCACAATATTCTTGAAAATTTTCCTTTGGCTCATAATAACAACCAAGCTTTGCAATGCCCTATTGCTACCATTACAAGACTTCATCCTGTGGCTCATGCAAGTAATCATGCTCCCCAATTCCCTACCATTATCTAACTATTGACCATTCCTCATTTAGTTACAATCATTCCCCACTTTTGAAAACCCTAACTAATCTAATGCCAAACCCAACCAATCTAATCATAAGCCCAAATGATCCTATCACAACCTTGATTAATCTAATCACAACATTAACCAATCTAATCATAACCCCAACCAATATAATCAAAACCCAAACTAATCCAATCACAACCCTAGCTAATACAATCAAAACCCTAATTGATCTAATAAAAACCCTAGCCAAACCAATCAGTACCTATCTAACCAATCCAATCATAACCTCAACCAATCAAATTAGTACCCCAACTAATCCAAAATAGTATCCCAATCGACCCAATCAATACCTCAATTGAGCCAATCATTTTAGGACTAAGTTATATTCAATAATAGAATTTTATAATTTATTGTAAACCAAGGCCAAGAAAACCAACCAATCCAAGTTATTTTTGTTGAACCAACCATTTGTGATAAGCTAACCTATGATGAATCACCTTCCCATCCTATTCTTATTATCGAAGAGTCTCACTCTAATGATCTATTATTTAGTAAGTCACTTCTTAATGAATATAACTACCTTTCAATAAATCATTACCTTGATCATATGCCTATTTTTCAAGAGCCTCCCTTTAGCAAGCCAATTTCTAAGGATTTATCTCTTGACTTATTTCCCATTATTGAAGAATCTCACTTTGACAAATTAGTCTCTATGGAGTATACCATGTCATCATAGGCCATTCCTTATCTAATACCAAGAATTCAATAAAATGTATTTATAACAACATCCACATCAGATGAATAATCAAACTTAGAGTTAGGTTATATTATTGAACCCACATCAAATTTAGCATTAGAATTAAAATCAACTTCAAAGTAAAATCAACATCAATTTTGACATTGGATTTATAATATATTGATTTAGAATCAAAATATTTTTGTATCTATTACAATATTAGTTATGTATGCCTTTTAGATCAATTTGAATACATTTTTTATCCTTCTATGGTTTTTGAGGATGATTACTTCAACATCAACACAAGTTCTCCTAATATATTCTACAAGGATTGTGCTTCCTCATCCACATAACATTACCACCAACCAACATAGCCATTATTTTGACTTTCCACCTGCCATAAGTGTTGATTGAGACTAAAATATCATACCTTTTTGAACTAAATCTATGGTGACATAGTAGTAAAAGATCAGGAAGGCCAAAACCACAATCATGTAGAAGAAGAACACTCTCCAAGTGAAACCTTCTTAGAGGCACTAGGGGATGATCAAAGTTCAAACTTAGCATCTTCTAGTGAAACCTTTTTAAAGGAACTAAAAGATAATTAAATTCATTGTTCCTTAGTGAAACCTTCTTAGAGGCACTATGGGATAATCAATACAACTTCATTGGTAAAAACCTCTTTGAGGCACCAATAGTTAAGCATGAAAATCCTTCACTGCTTGATGAAGACATTATCAAATATCAAATCAAAATAGTTTTTAATATATAGTCTAATAAAATGGTAACTACTCTCAGACCTAAATTATAGAAAAATATGGTGGTCTTATTGAGAGAATATTCAAAAGTCTTCAACCCTGCCACATCCAAAGTTATGCCAAATCTATAATCAATAACATTATGTATGCTTAAAAATCCTGATCTTCATTTATTTCTTAACCATTATACATTCCATTATCCTCCACCATTCCATTTACCAATAAAACCTATCATCAAACACTTATCCATCCTTGGTCACACTATCCTTTGTAGAGGCTACAAAGATATCTTATCTTAATGTTTGAAGGAATCAAAATCAATGGCCAATGAAGATCATAATAACATCATTTGCATTCAAATCTATAGACCATTCTTGATAAAATAACCATTCAAAAGAGGTGTGGGCTAGCAATTACCATGATTGACTATTCTAGTTGTATAATTATTAATTAGGACATGTATCTCCAAATCAACAAGAACAACATAATCATTCACCACACCTCGGCTAGAAACATGTACCATAACATTATCATTTGTCAAATACCTAGCTATTGTAACTTTTTCATTCCCTTGTCATTTTATTTTACCATTTCCCTTATCACTTAGGGGAAATCTTATTACCATTTTATCTAGTCTTCAGACCATCCTATCCTATCACTTTACCATCCTATCCTATCATTTTACCATCTTATCATCCAATCATTCTACCAACTTATGACTTTTCCTATCACGTATCCATTCTACCATTCCATTATATTAACCAAATCATGTTTTGATCCATCTTATCCTAGCCTATTTGACCTTATCTCATCCATTGGTTTCACTTTCAACATGAAGAATTATATCAGTTTGAGCAGTTGTTTCAAGAATTCTAGATAGAGGCAATTTTTTTAGAGTAGTATAATAGAAGTTTTGGTAGTTTCATCCTTTATTTCTTATTCATTCTAATCATGTTTATTTATATGAGCCTGATTATATTTGCCTAAATGGGAAAATTAGTATTTTAATAGTCTTGTTATTAACTATAACTACCTATGGGTAAACTAGGGGAAACATTTGTTTATTATGATTTGACATACCAACTTACCATTCATATTCCATAGTGTGTCATTATGCCAACTATGCATATTTTGTTTGAATTGGCTACTACACTAGTTAGATTCCTCTGCTATAAGGTGGAACTACTATGACCTAGGGCCATTTTAAGACTTTATGAGTTGTTCTAAGTTCATGTTGAGGTCAACTAAATTCCCCTTTACCATTACACTCTTTCCATTTTGTGATCATCCATTCAATTTATCCATGCTATCACCATTTTAAAAACTTGGACCATTAAGTATCTCATCATTCTCAATCAAGTTGAGATACTCCAAATTACCAAAAATATTAGAAATTTTCAAAATCCAAAAACATTTGTCATATCTGAGGTTAGTTAGTTATCCTCAATCTACCTTATTGGGGAAAATCCATTATAGGATTCTTTCTTTTGATTTTATTTTTTGTTTTCTTTCTCATTTATTTTTTTAAGTACTATTTCCTAGACTCAGTTTATATTTGTTCATTGGATGATTCCTTGCACAATATTCTTGAGTCCATCCATATTCATACATCAACAATAGTCATCATGGTTTTTATCAATGGTGCATTATTTTTAATTTTTTATTGGATTGGGAGTCATTCCTTATGCATGTTTTAGCCAAGTTCTCATGGTGTTTTATATCATAAGGCATATCATCATGTGATATATCAAAAATTATCTCAGGAAGTCTTATAAGTAATAGATCAATAGAGAAGTATCTTTGTGGTGCCTTGGTAAATCCTCCCTCCCATCTTGATCAAATCAACACATTGACCATTATAGTTATATTAATGATAATTAGGATAATCATATCCTCATTAGAAGGTACAACCGAATCATTTCCATTGATCAATTATTATTTTTCTATTCATCTCTTTTATCACTTTCTACATCCTCTTGTGCCTATTTATTTTTGGATTCTTCAGTCATTAGACCAATGCATCTACATTTTCACCCCTTTATATTTAATTTTTATATTAAGTTATATCCATGAGATATTCTTACAATCTACCCTATTGGGGAATAATCAATCAAACATCTTTATCCAATCCTAATCATCTTAACGATTATAATTGCTTGTGGGAAAATCATTATTTTTTGAATTATCATTTTCTTATAGGCATACATGCCTTTATTACTGATTATAACCACCTTTGTGTAAATCAATACTTATTATTTTAACAAATCAATGCATGTAAGTGTTTTATTTTTTGGATTAATCTCACCCATAGGTTAATTCCACCTTTCTTCTTGATTCTTTTCAAGGGACCATCCATCCACTAATGTGATGGCTAGTACCTTGAGGGGGAATCATTATAGGCTTCTTAAACATTTATTTGGAGATTTTTTTTCTTAAATCATCATCTTCTTTTAGACAAATAGGCTTTTTCTCATTATTTGAGAAGACTTTATGTGCCCATGATTTGCAACATCTTCTCAAATAGGGGAAAACTGTAGACATCTAAAATTTTCCATCAATGGATTTTTACCTAAATTTAGACCAATTTTTACCAATCATTAAACATCTAGCCTAATAATTTCTAAACATATCAAATTTGGTTCATCACATGCAATTAAATCAATATGTGTCAAAAATCAATTAAATAGAGAAAATGACCAAATCAATTTAATCAAATGTTCAAATGCCTAAAATGGATTAATTAGCATAAAAATCCTATTCAAATCCTAATTGAATTCATCCATGAAAAATTAAATGAATTATCAAAAGGTAAATTCAAAATTCAATAAATATCATAGAAATTATTCATTATCTTTTGTGAATTGTCCAAAATCCAAAATATCTCAAGCATGCTTATTCCATTCTAATCATGAGGTTTGGAAACCTTTGTTGGGGATCAACCAGCAATGTAGATTACACTTATGAAAGAAATAAGTGTGGAATTAAATCAGAATGATAAGTAACTAGAATGATAAATAGCAAAGAACAAGAGATACAAGAAACCACCTTGAAAACTTGTATTAAACTCTTTACAGAAGGAATACAATTGAAGAAACTTATTTTCTTCCACACCTCTCTCAGATGTACTAATCTCTCTCTAGATATCTTTCCCTCAAGATCTCTCTCTCTCAAGTAAAATCAACTCCAATAAATTGGAATGATTCACATATACAATTATGTACTATTCTTCAACATTCTACTCATACAATAAGCTAAGAAGATCTATCCTATTATATAATAATTAGGAAACTTGACCATGAATTTACAACCAATAGTTATGCCACTTAAACAAGGGCTCTCAAATAGTCTTACTAATAATAGAGATGTGGACTTAAGACTATCACTTAATCCTAACATGCAAACACTCAGTTCTGTCCTCGAAAATAGCTTTCTGGACGCACAAGTAACTAACATCGGTTCCTGCCTATTTGCCTGTGACCGACATCGGCCGATCCCTACCAATGTTGGCATCTCTTAAACTGCTCCTGACCGATGTTGGTCACTCCTAACCGATGCCGGTGACTGTGTAAACCTGCAACCTGCAAAAAATGCTCCTTTGGTGAAGCTTTTAGCTCCACACCTTAGCAATCTCCCACTTGGAGATAAATAGTTGCACCGGTACCTGTACAGCAACATCTTCTAGCTCCTCCATCTTCAACTCAATCATGAAGACCAATAGAAGTTGAATGAAGATTTAACTTCTCCTTTTTAACCAGCTTGGTTAGCATATCAACAGGATTCTTATCTGTATGGATCTTCTCCAGCTTCAACTCACCATCTTCCAATACTTGTCTTATGAAGTGGTACCTAAGCTATATATGCTTTGTTCTTGAATGAAAGGCTGAATTCTTAGCCAAATGAATTGCACTCTGACTATCACTGTATAATATGCAACTCTCTTGCTCCTTTCCAAGCTCTTCCATGAACCGTGTCATCCATATCATCTCTTTGCTAGCCTTTGTGACTGAAATATACTCTACTTCTGTAGTTTACAAGGCAACAACCTTTTACAACTTTGATATCCAGCTAACCACCGTTCCACCAACAGTGAAAACATAACCTGTGGTGCTTCTTCTACCATCCAAATCACCTACCATATCTGAATCTACATAACCATGTAGAGAAGTATCTGAACCTCCATAGCACAAATGCTTACTGTTGGTTCCTCTAAGATATCTAAGGATCCACTAAACTACTTTCCAGTGTTCCTTTCCTAGATTGGCCATATACTTACTTATAACTCCCACTGTTTGGGCAATATCTAGTCTAGTACACACCATTGCATACATTAAACTCCATACTGCGGAAGAATATGGAACTTTACTCATGTACTCTACCTCATCATGTGAATTAGGACATTTTTCTTTACTCAACTTAAAATGTCCAGCCAAAGGTGTGCTTAACAGTTTTGCGTCCTGCATATTGAACCATTTAAACACCTTGTTCACATAATCCTCTTGAGACAAAATCAACCTATGATTTTTCCTGTCTCTCTTAATGCTCATGCCAAGGATTTTCTTTGCTACTCCCAAATCCTTCATGGCAAATGTGTGAGCTAATTTCGCCTTAAGCTCAGAGATATCCTGCATGTGTGATCTTGCAACCAGCATATCATCTACATACAACAATAAAATAATATATCTACCATTATCCAATCTCTTAAAATACACACAATGGTCAAATTGACACCTATTGTAGCCATGCTCAGTCATAAACCTGTCAAATCTCAAATACCACTCTCTAGGAGCTTGCTTGATGCCATACAAGATTTTATTCAATCTTCACACTAAGTTCTCCTTACCTTTGACCTCAAATCCTTCCGACTGATCCATATATATTTCTTCATCCAAATCTCCATGAAGAAATGCTGTCTTAACATCAAGCTTCTCAAGATGAAAATCCTCAATAGCAACTAAAGACAATACAGTCCGTATAAAAGTCATTTTAACTACAGGAGAAAAAATCTCACCAAAACCAATACCTGGCTTTTGTGTAAATCCTTTCACTACCAACCTGGCCTTATATCTCATCTGTCTGTTCTCACCTTCCTTCAATCTGTAGGTCCATCTGTTCTTCAGTGTCCTCTTACTAATAGGCAACTCAACCAAATCCCAAGTTTGGTTCTCTCTAAAGGACTCCATCTCCTCAACCATGCCACGCTCCCACTGATTCTTGGATTCCACTTGTATTGCTTCTTGAAAACTCTCTGGTTCTCCACCATCAGTTAGGAATAAATAAAATAATGAAGGAGAATATCAAATTGGAGGTTTACTTACTCTTTCTGACCTCCTGATGGGCATCTGAGACTCATCCACAACACGTTGTCCACCCAAATTCTCTGATAGTCACCGACCTCGATCACTTCCAGGCCTGTAACTGGCTGATGTCAGTTCTTCCTGACTGATGTTGGTTCTTATCCTGCTGACATTGTTCACTATCTAATCAACATCAGTTTCTATCCTACCGACATCGGTTCTTTCCTGGCCGATGTCAGTCTCTATGTTTTCCTTTCTGTGATTAATTTTTCCTGCAAGCTCATTTTGGACCATCACCTCATCCAATTCTCCATTATTCTACCCAAATTGATTCAGCTTCTTCATCTGATCACTATACTGTCAGGATCTTGCTCCAGCAAAAGAGCACAATATGATTACCAAACCAAGCAACTTAATATGCAGAAATATACCAGATTCACCAAGTAACTAGAATTCAGAATAACACATGATATGAGAGATAATACACAAATTGTATTAACACTTTATACAAAAAAGAATACAATAAAGAAGATGCCACTTCTTCTCCACCACCTTACAGAGGTTTCCCACACCTCAAGTGAACAGTAAATCTTCTCCCCAAAGCTCTCCCTCTTAGGTCCCAACACCCAACTCAAATACAGAGTTGGTGTTCACCTCCTGTGCTCCACGCACACCACAAGTGCTCCACGCACTCCACGTACTCCACAAGTACTCAACGTACTTCAAGTAGATCTCCCATGAACCTACAACAACCTGTAATTCAACAGACCATACTTATGGAAGGAACTCCCTTGCCTTCCTCTTTGCTCTATTCGAGTACACACCTATACTCCAAGTAGATCCTACCTGATATTGCTCCCTGTTGTGTTGCTGTCTATATGATCCTGCACACCTACAAATCAAACACGGTTCTGCTCCCCTATGAACCTTGACCTTGCACACACATACACCTGCAGATCAATGATCTTACTTACCATGTAGATCACTCTACACCCTGAAGAACCCTTGTCCTTGCCTCACCAAGTCCTTATGATTCTCCAACTAGTACCAAGCTTGGCACTAATAGGGAACTAGGAGGAACACCCTTACTCACTTCACACACAGAAGGAGAAAACTTTGCTCAACTCAAACTAGAACACATTTCCAATACAACCATGAGTCTATTATATAGATCTCATCCAAACAATGATTATACATCTAATTACAATAATTAGATCCACAGCTCTTAGTCTAAAAATAGATCTCTTCATGCAAACACTTGGTTCGTTAGCTAGCTGCCCGTAATAAGTTCGCAGTCGAACCACACAGGTGACCGACGTTGGTCCCTGTCTGCCTAGGGGTCGCCGACGCAGGCCGATCCATGACCGACATCAGTTGCCTTCCTGTCTTATCCTGCCAACGTCGGTTGGCCAGACCAACGCCTATTTCTTCTGACACTCAGCAACTCATCCTGTAACCTCCTCCATGTCTACATCAGTGAAGCTTTTAGCTCCACAACCTAACAATCTCCCACTTGGAGATAAACAGCTGCACTGTACCTGTACCTATACTCCATCTAATTTGTTTCCTGGTTTGTATCCCTCTTCAAGATCAATCCTGAAGACAATCCACCACACAACCTGTGATGTACCTCCTATCATCCGAGTACCCTACCACATCCAAACCTACAAACACATGTAGTGAAGTCCCGACCCTGCATAGCATGAATCCCTGCTACTGGTCCCTCTCAAGTACCTGAGAACCCACTTCCCTGAATTGGCTCCTAACTCTCTAACAGCTCCCACTGCATGGGAATACTCAGGTCTATACCAGACCTCATGTGATTTCAGACACTGCACCTGTCCAGCCCTTAGTGTGCTCTGGCTCTGCATCCTGAACCTTGCCAACACCTGATTCACATCAGCTCCCACTTGAGAAAAAATCAACTTGTGATCTCCATGTCTCCCATGTCAAAGAATTTCCATGCTCCAAACTCCTCCTGACATGCCACTAAACTAATCTTACCCTTAGCTCAGCAAAACCCTGTATGTACAATCCTGCTAGCAAAACATACCATCCACATACAGCAATAGAATGATGTCATGACTCATCATCCACCTGGTAGGGCAAACCACAGTAGTTACCCTGACATTGATTGAAGCCATGCTTCGTCCTCCACCTATCAAAACATGTACCACTATCCTGCAGCTCCTCAAGACCATATACCTGGTCTTTCGTCTCATGTATCCGTTCTCTCTATTCTTCTACTAAGGTATCCATTCATCTCTGTGCTTTCATACCTGCTGGCAACCCTGCCAAAACACCCCTGTTTGGTTCTCCTCCAAGGAATCACATCCTCATCCATGCCGAGCTCACACCTGTTTCCTGGATCCTTCCTGCTCTACAATCAGCAACATGTATAAAGAAGAGGAACAACGGATTTGAGGGCCTACTTACATCTTCAGTCTTCTGTATGGGTGTTTGAGACTCCTTGACAGCTCACTGTCCACCCAAAATCCGTTACAGTGACCGACCTCAGTCACTCCACAGTCTGCATCCGACTGACATCGGTTCCCATGCGTCTATTCCTGACTACCGACCCTATGGTGTCCCTTCTGCCAACGTCGGTCCTCTGACTGACATCGGTCTTACATACTGCCGACATCGGTCCCATGACTGACATCGGTCTTACCCTGCCCGACATCACCGGCTTCGGTCTGCACATGACCGACATCGGCACCTGTCTATTTGACGCTGGTTCCTTCTGACTAACATCGGTATCTGTGTTCACCTGTGAGTGATGAATTTTTACCCGTGAGCTTCTTTGAATCAAAACCCATGTCCAAACTGCCCTGCTCAGAAGTATCCAGCACCATCCACTGGGTTCTGTCTGCCATCTCCTCCATAAACACCAAGGCTTTCCAGTTCTTAAGCCTGTCAAATATATCTGTCTTCCACTTAGGAACATGCATCTCCTTCCTGCTCATGTGACCAAGCCTACGAAGCCACGTCTCCACAACAGAAGAAGAATCAGTAATATAAACAAGTAGATAAAGGGTACCTATTTTCTTACCACCAGCTAATTCAAGTGTATCCGCTGTGAGAGTTCTTGTGCATCTCTCATCACCCAATCTTTCTGAAGAAATTAGCCATATCTCCAAACCTGGGCCCTGCATGACCTTCATCAACACCTGTGTGTTGGCCGCCTGCAATTTCAGCTTCACTTCCCCTTTGCCAATTCTTTGGCAAGGCTCACCAGCTCCTCTACCTAGGGCTACATGGAAAGAGGCAACCGAATCTTTTATCCAAGATTTAACTTTATCCAAGAAACCTCCCAGAGCATCCTGTGCAACAACACCTGCTACATTTGCTTCTTCAGTTTCTTCATGCTGATCTGCTACCAACTAATAATAATATTTTACTTGCTCTTTCTTTCCATAGGACCGTGAGTGACCATCTGTGCTTTTCAACTCCTCCATTCTTAGCTTACTTTGATCTGCCGTTGCTTTACTCCCACTCAATTAGAAACCCCTGAGAGTGCCCTATAACCAAACACAAAACCTGCTTCCTACAACCTTAGCTCTGATACCACTTGTCAGGATCTTGCTCCACCAAAAGAGCACAATATGATTACCAAACCAAGCAATTTAATATGCAGAAATATACCAGATTCACCAAGTAACTAGAATTTAGAATAACACATGATATGAGAGACAATACACAAATTGTATTAACACTTTATACAGAAAAGAATACAATAAAGAAGATGCCACTTCTTCTCCACCACCTTACAGAGGTTTCCCACACCTCAAGTGAATAGTAAATCTTCTCCCCAAAGCTCTCCCTCTCAGGTCCCAACACCCAACTCAAATACAGAGTTGGTGTTCACCTCCTGTGCTCCACGCACACCACAAGTGCTCCACGCACTCCACAAATACTCCACGTACTCCACAAGTACTCAACGTACTTCAAGTAGATCTCCCATGAACCTGCAACAACCTACAATTTAACAGACCATAATTATGGAAGGAACTCCCTTGCCTTCCTCTTTGCTCTATCCGAGTACACACCTGTACTCCAAGTAGATCCTGCCTGATACTGCTCCCTGTTATGTTGCTATCTATATGATCCTGCACACCTGCAAATTAAACACGGTTCTGCTCCCCTGTGAACCTTGACCTTGCACACACATACACCTACAGATCAACGATATTACTTACCATGTAGATCACTCTACACCTTGAAGAACCCTTGTCCTTGCCTCACCAAGTCCTTATGATTCTCCAACCAGTACCAAGCTTGGCACTGATAGGGAACTAGGAGGAACACCCTTACTCACTTCACACATAGAAGGAGCAAACTTTGCTCAACTCAAACTAGAACACATTTCCAATACAACCATGAGTCTATTATATAGATCTCATCCAAACAATGATTAGACATCTAATTACAATAATTAGATCCGCAGCTCTCAGTCTAAAAATAGATCTCTTCATGCAAACGCTTGGTTCGTTAGCTAGCTGCCCGTAATAAGCTCACAGTCGAACCACACAGGCGATCGACGTCGGTCCCTATCTGCCTGGGGCTCGCCGACGCTAGCTGATCCATGACCGACATCGGTTGCCTTCCTGTCTTATCCTGCCGACGTCGGTTGGCCAGACCAACACCTGTTTCTTTTAACACTCAGCAACTCATCCTGCAACCTCCTCCATGTCTGCATTAGTGAAGCTTTTAGCTCCACAACCTAACATATACATCACTTTTTCATTGAAAACAACATCACAGCTCCTAATTATCTTGTTAGTTCCTAGATTCCAAAACTTGAATCCAAAATCATCAGAGCCATAGCCAATAAATGTGCACCTCATAGACTTATCATCCAGCTTCTTTCTATTTTCCTTACCAACATGCACAAAGGCTTCACAACCAAAGACTTTGAGAAATGAGAGATCTACCTTTTTACCTGTCCATGCCTCTTCTAGAATTCCAACATCCAGAGCTGTAGAGGGTCCTCTGTTAATCAGGTACACTATAGTATCAATAGCTTCTGCCCAAAACTCTAAGGGAAAACCAGCATGCAATCTCATACATCTTATACGCTCCATAATTGTTCTATTCATCCTTTCAGCAACTTCATTTTGTTGAGGTGTCCTTGGAACTATCCTTTGCCTGTAGATTCCATGCATATAACAATACCAGTTGAACTTGTAGCTGTAGAACTCACCACCATTGTCAGATCTCAGGCACTTCAATCTTCTGCCTGTTTCATTCTCAACCATAGCTTTCCAAATCTTAAAAGTCTCAAATACATCAGATTTCTTCTTAATACAATAGACCCATACCTTTCTTGTAGCATCATCTATGAACGAAACATAGTATTGTGATCCTCTAATAGAAGCAACCTGAGCTGGTCCCCACACATCTTTGTGAACAAGCTGCAACTTATGCTTCTTCTTTGTTGACCCAGTCTTGAGAAAACTCACTCTCTTCTGTTTTCCAAAAACACAGTGCTCACAAAAATCTAGATCTATGCTTTTCAAATCTGAAAGCTTACCTTTTGACTTAAGAATTAACATTCCCTTCTCACTCATGTGGCCGAGCCTTGAGTGCCACAATTTTACATCCACATCTAAAGTAGATAATACAGAAGGAGAATTGTTAGTAACATAATTACATAAATAGAGAGTACCTACTCTCTTACCTTTGGCCAATACAAGTGCACCCTTGGTCACCTTCCAAGATTCAGCTGTGAGAGTTATTGTACAACCCTCATCCCCTAACTTTCCTACAGAAATAAAATTCCTCTTCAAGCTAGGAACATGCATAACATCTCTCAACACCCATGTGTTTCCATTCTACATTTTCAGATGCACTTTTCCTTTGCCAATAATTTTACAAGGCTCATCATCCCCTAAATACACTATCCTAAAATCTCCATGGACATAGTCACTAAAATATTCTCTATTAGGGGTAGCACGAAAAGATGCACCAGAATCTAACACTCAAGATTCTATATTATTATTCAAAGAGAATATTAAATCATCTTGTGCAATACCTACAACCTTTGCTTCTTCTTTTCCTTCATGGTGATTGTCGTCCCATGGCTTTGACCAGAAATCTCTGCTTATGTGCCCAATCTTTCCACAATTCCAGCATTGTGGCTTCCTGCCATTTCTAGATTTAGATCTACCTCTCACCTTAGAATTAGACCTTGATCTTCCTTTCTTTCTCTTCTCTTTTTGCCTTCCCTTGATCTCAAAACTTAAAGCATTCCCTGATGTTTCCTCTATGCTTTTCCTGTGAATTTCCTCATTCAAGATTACACTAACAACATCCTCTACTTTTAAAATATTTGAAGCAGATGCAGTATTACTAACTACCATTACTAAGCTATGCTAGCTTTCAGGCAAAGAACATAATATTAAAAGAGATTTAATTTCATCATCAAACACTATTTTGACTGAACTTAATTTATTTACAATTCCATGGAAATCATTTAGATGATTAGATACAGATCCACCTTCCTGAATACGCAAATTAAATAACTGATTCATAAGATATACCTTATTAGAAGCTGAGGGTTTTTCATACAAATTTTCTAAAGTAGTCATTAACTCTACTGTTGTCTTTGCCTATGATAAATTAGATATCACAGTAGATGCCAGACTCAGTCTTATAGACCCCAGAGCCTTTCTATCAAGAACTTCCCATTCTTCATCATCCATGTCTGTGGGCTTCTTTGCAATCCCACCTAATGGTAAGTATAGATATTTCTGATATAGATAATCCTCTATCTACATTCTCCAATGTTGATAATTTTTGACATTAAACTTCTCCATTCTTAGTTTACTTTCTTCTGCCATTGCTTCTCCCACTCAAACAAAAATCCCTGTAGAAACCTTTGTGAGTAACCTATAATCAATACACACTACACAAATCTGAACCACCTGTTAGTGAACCTGAGCTCTGACACCACTTGTTGGGGATCAACCAACAATGTTGATTACACTTATGAAAGCAATAAATGTGGAATTAAATTAGAATGATAAGTAACTAAAATGATAAATAGCAAAGAACAAGAGATACAAGAAACCACCCTGAAAACTTGTATTAAACTCTTTACAAAAGGAATACAATTGAATAAACTTCTTTTCTTCCACACCTCTCTTAGATGTACAGATCTCTCTCTAGATCTCTTTCCCTCAAGAGCTCTCTCTCTCAAGTACAATCAACTCCAGCAAACTGGAATGATTCACATATACAATTTTGTACTGTTCTTCAACATTCTACTCATACAATAAGCTAAGAAGATCTATCCTATTATATAATAATTAGGAAACTTGAGCATGCATTTACAACAAATAGTTATGCCACTTAAACATGGGCTCTAAAATAGTTTTACTAATAATAGAGATGCAGACTTAAGACTATCACTTAATCTTAACATGCAAACACTCAGTTCTATCCTCAAAAATAGCTTTCTGGAAGCACAGGTAATCGATGTCAGTTCCTGCCTGTTTGCATGTGACCGATGTCGGCCAATCCCTGCCGATGTCAGCATCTCTTGAACTGCTCCTGACCGATGCCGGTGACTGTGTAAACCTGCAACCTGCAAAAAATGCTCCTTTGGTGAAGCTTTTAGCTCCACACCTTAACAACCTTTTAAATTGACTATGGTTAATTAATTAAACCTAGGTTAAGATTTAACCCATTAAAATTTGATTTTAAAGCCTATAAAATTAAGCCTAGAGCTCTTCATTTGAAGAACTTGGAACATAGTATAGTTATAGTGCAAGATTTAGGGCATAAAGCAAATACATAGAGTTATAATGCAAAATTATAAGCCAAGCCAAGAAAAAAAATGATAATGATGATAAGAGGAGATAGAGATAGGTAAGCCCCATGGATGAAGACATTTTGAGCATAATCCAAGTAATCTAAAAAAAGCGTTTTAGAGAATTTAAGTAAATTGGTAAGGAATTTGTGTAAGTTATTTCCTCTTTTTGGTTGTGCTTTGTTCATTTATATTTCTTAACCATGCTCCTCACTTTGATCTATGCAAGGTAGTATTATGCATGTTAGTGTGTTATTACTTTAATTTTGAGTTGATTTCATTATGAATCTAGCATATGATCTAACCACCCTCCTTGGATTCCTTGTTCACAAGTTCTAATAATTTTATATATCAAATGTCATTTGAAATTTATTAATTGGTTTTATCTCTTAGGTATATAGATTAAAACTTACACAGATATTTTCAAGGTGTCCCATCAACTATTTCACTCATTATAGAGTTAGTTCTATCCATGTGTCATATTTTCACAGTTTCCCACCATTCAATACTTCAAATTAAATTATATTCCATGAGTTGTGTCTTCATAGTTTTCTAGTCATTCAAACTCCTCACAACCTTCATGTATTACACATAATATTATTTCAATCACTTAGTAAAAATCTAAGTCCATGTGTCAATCATACATTTAATCATACTATTTGGAACCTTAGTTTTCACATTTGCATACAAGATTTTAATTTTTTTACAATGCATGGAAATGTAAACTAATCAAAGCATGTCGCTTGTTAACATCACATCAATTTAAAACTTTACAACTAAGTAATCAAATAATTTCAAACATAGAACTACAGTATGTGAGAATGTGACCCAATAAATATAGGTCATGTTTTAGTATTCCATTCAATCACAACCTCATAATTTATTAATCAAGACATTTTTAAAGAACTGTTATAGTCTATACAAGTGCAACCTAATTAAAATCCACCACATGACATAGATTCACATATTTTAAATGTAGAGCTATAGTCTAAATAAATGTAACCTCATATAATAATGCCATATTTTATAATTTGGTAGCATCATAATATTATATAACTTAAAAAGGAATAAATAATGCAAAAAATATTCCCATCTTTTTGAATGTCAATCCAACAAACAAGTTCCAATTTTCATCATTGAGCTTGTCCATAGGAAAAATAATTTTTACATTAAACACTCAAATAAGACCACAATCATGTGATATGATCCCACATAGCAAAAACACAAATTAAATGACACAATTTCATCTAGGTTTCAAAATTATAATAATTCATAGATATGACTCAACATAATATAAAGATAAATTCAAAGGCTCACATTCATTATAAAACATTGACCAAGAACCTAAATACTCTAGTGAAGTGTGAATTAAAGACACATGTCTAGATAAAATTTATCCATGAATAATGCCATATAAAATCAAAATTTAAATGATATGAGCTATCAAAATCCATTTAATTTCATTAAATCACATATATGAAGCATATTAACAAAGCATTCAAATTCATTGAGATATAATCACATAACTAAAAACATTCAAGGTAGATAAATGAACTAAACAAGCAATTGTTATTTAATTTTTGATGCCTAATACTTCAAAGCATGCTAAAACTACATATTAAAAAAAACAAAAATTAATCTAACTAATAAGAAATTAAATTTTACCATGCATGCTATCATGGAACATATTTAATCATTTCATGCATACCAAAATTTTATAAACATTAATTGATTTTGATGCATTGAAATAGGCATTAAGCGTAATAGTGTCATGTTTGATGAGGTGGAAGATAAAAAATATTAGTGATAATGAACAACATCCTTTGGTCTATTAGATCATTTGTAAGACATTATAGCCATTAGAATAGTTGGTCTACACTATGAAGAAATGAAAACTGAAGTATATCCTTATGTAGACCTAGTTTATAATGTTTTTTATGTTATAACCTAGAATAATGACACATTCGAATCACTAAAAAAGAGCAACCCAATTGCATACATTACCAGTGGTTCTTATGAGGGATATTATGTATGAACTAAACCATATATTTTATATAATGAAGAGGTAGACCTAGAATGGATAATGGGTAATGATGTTTCTATAAGCCCTTAGGGAAAAATATGATGGCCCTAACTAATTTTTATGCCTAAAAGTCATTAATTCCATTCCAATAATAATATTTAGACAATAAATTAGACTAGGGATGACATTAATGAGAAAATAATTTGGGGTTATAGATATAACCAGGCTATATGAGAAATGGATAACTCTACTAGCTATGATCATCGATGATAAAAATATCTATACCCTAAGAGAAATTATTTACTACAATTTGACAAAACATGTTTTGAGGGTCAATAGGTAGGGTCATTTTTACATGTTGTCATATTTATTATATTCCATTTGTATAACATTGGATTTACCTAACATTACTACATGGACACATGACTCCAAAGTATTAGTCCACTCAAATTTTTTGAGGCTATATATACAAAAATATAGGAAGAACATTCAAATGATTTATTATTTGTTCTTTCCAATAGTTTACAAGGAAATTAATGAATAACCCATGCATATGTTGTCAAAATAAATAAGTATATCATTATAAACTATTGGTGATTACTAGTATTATCCAAACTACACCATAATCAAATTAAAAGATACAAGGGAGGCCCCATTAACATTTCCTTAATTTATCCTAGAAAATTTGGTAGAATAAGATATTTCTCATAAAATTATTAATATAGTAGATGGTGCCTAAAAAAGGATCAATCAAGACTTTATACATCCCATATCTCTCACAGCTAGGTTATATTAATTACAGGTATGATCGTCACTAACCAATGTTGTAACCCATAGGTCATAATTTTCATGTCTTGATAATAGGCTTAGACATTGGGACCCTAATGATAGTGTGGGAACAAATTTAAATCCACTAAGGGGTGTTTAGCCCTAAATTAAGATGGCTAAATATAATATAAGTTTATGAATATATAAATTAATTACAACGGTGATAAACATACATACATACATACATACATTTAAAGCTATTAAGGGGAGTTTAACACTAAATTGAGATGACTAAATATGATATAGGGTTATGAATATATAAATGAATTGCAAGGGTGATAAACACACACACACACACACACACACACACACACACACACACACACACACACACACACACACACACACACACACACACATCAAGTCAGTTAATTGTGAAACTTAGATAAACAATGCTCTAAATATACAATACTGAGATATGTTAAAAATGGAAAGTATAACTATGGATTGATATTGAAATACATTATAAACAAGAGTACTTAGATAGTTTATTATGTGCATGCAAAACTAATATGGAATAGGATGGAATCAGAATGGTTCTAGATTATGGATCAATCATCAAATTCTATAAATTTGTATTTTATGGCCTTGGATGCTTTAGTAGAATTTGGATAATTATGTTGAGTTGGTGTTTGAGTTAGACGTAGGTGTTTATGTTAGAGGTATAATCACTAGGGGTGAATCAATGATGTAATATATTTCAACTTTAATTCCAATCCTTTGAAACCCTTATTCAATAACCATAAGCATTCATAAAATATACAAGTCATTCATAACAATGAACAATAGATAATGCAAGATCATACACAAAAACACAAGATCTATGTGGGAAAACCTCTTGGGGAATAAAACCAACTCTCAATCCTATAAACACATGGAATAATTGTCCTATAAGGTATTACAAACATGAGACTTTATTGAAACACATGTTCCATAAGGAACACCTTCCCCTCGAATGGTCAAGTCCTTCTGACCAAAATTTAGTGAAACACCTATTCCACAAGGAGAAAATAACCTTAGGATTGTCAGGTCATTTTGATAAAGAATTTAGTGAAACACTTATTCCATAAGGAGTAACTACCCCTAAGATGGTCAAGTCATTTTGACTTAGATGTTGAGCACCCTCCCAATACCTATGATATGAACATCTCTACCTTTGAACTAATGCCTTCAACACCTGATGATAGATCTTTGATTTTATAACCTCTAAAAAAAACCCTCTCTATCTCATAAAAGCTCTCACATAGGCATGACATAATCTCTCTTCCTTTTCACTCAAATTACCCTCATATACTCACCTAGACCTACAAATCCTTCTTCTATTCACTTCTCTCCCCAATCTTCAGACCTATAAGAGCACTATTATTGACATAAAAATATGACATATAGGTCATACACATATTTGTAAACCTAATTTTATCTATAACCCATCCACTAGTCACACTCCCTTTCTTCTATCAACAACTCTCACACACACCTCTTCTCTCAAGTCTCTCATATCTAGAAATCATCATCTTTGATTTCACAATTTATAGAGCCTTCATGATTATTATATTCTTGGTTGGAATTTATAATTTCCTTAACCCTTAAGACATATTACATATATTAATACTATACTCACAAGTTATCCATAGTAACTATGGGTCACACTTAAGCAGCTACACCTTTCAATTAGACTTTAGTAGCCATTATAGGTCTCATGGAGACCTATTCCCCCATTTATCAGTCTATTGATAAAATTAGAAAAAAAATACCACTTTAAAATACATATTTCTACTCCACATGACCTCTTATACATCCTCAAATGATTATAGTCATCATTACACACTTCTGTATATGCTCAATCTACTCAAATATTAGCCTTGTACACAAAAACACCATGAATGAATAAATATTCAACTTATAAGTATTTTTTCATACTAAATCTGGATTGGTAAATCCTAAAAAATACATAAATATTATCCTCATAGATTACACAATAATCTCTAATAGCTTAGTCCCCTTGAAACATCCAAATACCATCAAAAAAACTGAAATATCCTTCTCGGGTCACTTGTAGATCATGGTCAAACACATAGTCAACTTTGGATCTTAATAATTTTTATTTTAAAAACATTCAAACATTATAAATATATATAATGGATTCATTTTGAATTCCTCTATAACTTTTATTTTTACTATACCTTTGAATTCATCATGAATCAAAAGATATGAGCAAAATACTACAAACTTGTTTTTCCCTTTGTTAATTTAAATATTGAAATTCCAATGGTCACTATTAAACATCGAACACTTTGTTAACATCTCATCTCATCACATCACTTGAATGAATACACATCATCAATATCCCTCTAAATTAATTTTATTTTTAACTATGTTAAATAACTATCACTTTGACCTCATCTCATGCTCTTTGGCAACTTTGACCAATATATGCACCATCGATCTTCTTAGAAGTAGCTTGATCATTAATTTTGCTCATTGTTAAACATATATCACTTGTAATCATTTTTTTTATTTCTAAATATTTGGAACAAATATACTCCATCGATCTCTTTAAGAGTGGCTTGGACTTTAACCTACTTAAACATCAAACACTTTGACCTCTTTGACTCAATATGCATCATAGATCTACATGTACGAACACCCACTCACCATTAGATCCTTATCTGGTGTTTGTCTTTAACTTTGTGAAAATTTGGATAAGTATTGAAACCATTGCAATCTCCTTGGAAGGTCAACTTTGAACCTTAATAACTTTTATTGTTCTTAATCACGTCCTAAAATTTTAACCATGTGATCTTCTTGCATAGGGAAATCCATCCATATATCAAATTGATCCTTGAATATTCATGCATGTGAAAAATTAAGCCATAAAAATTATTAATTTTCTATTATTTAACTTAGACAATAATCTCATATTCATTTCATTACATAGATATTTGATGTAAATAAATGTTACAAACTACCTGGGAAGCCAACTTTACATAGTTATATCTTTTGCTCTACTCAATCATATGACCTAAAAATTGGACCATAGAAACATTGAAATAATTTGATCATAAAAATATGACAAAAAATACATGACTCATCCATACATGGCAATAGTGATGTCATCAAACTACCTACTTATATTTTTGGTCATAAAACCAACTATGCCAAGATGAACATAATGAAGAACTAGATGAATAACATACACATACACATGCTCTCAAATCATATTTGACCTATAATAGGACCCCTAAAACATGATAAATTATTTAAACCAATCCTTAATCATGCCAAAACTAAAGATAAACCAAGCCTACTTTAATCATACTAGGACAAGCACACTGCATACTTTGTCATTAACACTTAGCCTATAAAGACACTTCATCCACTCACCTAGACACCTCCATGACATCAATAAAAAATATCCAATATTTTAGTAAGAAATATTGACTAAATTTTAGTGTCATCACCTATAAACTTATGTATTTTATATCACCTTTTCTTTGGTGTGTTCATATCTTGTGAATAGGTTGTCTCTCTTTCTCAGACGATCAAACCCTAACTTCCTCACCCTTGGATTGATTATGGAAAAAATGGATTAGTGGGAACATGATATTTAGATTCCCTAGGAACCCCTCTATCAATGGGTGTTGTCTACATATCTAATACTCTAAATAGAGCCTCAAACTTATGTATTTCTCCCCTATGTGTTGTTTTATGTGTGTATCGAGATACATGTGATAAAAAAGTACATAAAGTGGCCTATATTATAACTTGGAAAATATGGATATGGAATGATAATTTAGTATATAATAATTTTATATGGGCTATCAGTATGACTAAAATTTAAATAGGAAAGAATATTAACTCTTTTCTCACTTGAATTCTTGACTAAATTCCTTTAGTAAGTTTCCTTGTGAGTTTTTAGTTTTGTGCTAGGTGAGGAATGAAAGAGGGTTGAAATTTTATATATACCAATCCATTTTGGAAATATATCTCATTAAATCACTTATTCCAACCATAAGGATAGATTTCATATTAAAATTTGATGACTTTAGGGCACTAGACACTTATTTTGGCACATGACTCTAGCATCGACATAGGCATATAACTAGGACACAAGTGTTTGGGAAGATGTAAAATCAGTATAGGTACAAAAAGTGAAGAAGATGATAATAATAAATTTTATATAATTTTGAGTAGTATATAAGGTCTAGTTATTAGAATAACATATGGTTGGCCAAAGAGATACTAATTAGGCACAAGAGATAACATATGTTATCCTTTGATCAACAAGAAGGTATTATAACTAAAGGGTAAAACTATGGAAATTAATTTCCAAGTATACAAGACTTTGGTGATATATAATTCAAATTTAGTGTCTACAATGGGAAAGGTAAAAATGGTCTACCATCATGAACATAATATATTGGATAATATATTTATCAATTACTCAATATGAATAGGAGGTTCTCAAAAATATTTGGAATTATGGAATCACATTAAATACTACTAGAAGGGTTCAATTTAAAGGAGTGGAGGAAATATAAAAGTCACTAAAGATATAAGAAAACCTTACTTATACCAATAAATACCTGAGGAGGATAATATTGTAAGGTCTTCCACTTGCACCTTCTTCACAAATAGAAACTCCTTTTTCTTAGGTAAAAAAATATCCACTTCTAACTCCTATAATTCAAATTTTTAGTTTATGAAAGTATACTGAGTCATAATGGAAAATATTAGAGGGTAATATTTAAGAACAAATTCATGTAACTCATGAATCCCATCTTATTTATTGTGTGCATGATGTTATGACTTCTTCCCCCTCCATGCTATAATTAAAAGACACATGACTTGATTACCCTCTTCATAGTCTAATACAAGGGAATAATTTTGAAACCATGGTCCCTAAGAGGGATATTCCAATCACTAATGTTTATAATAGAGTATGTTTGATGGTATCCCTTGGTCTTAAGGTTGAATAACATGTTACAAAAAGTTAAAATAACACTATGACTCCTTATATTTTAGGTGTTTGATTTGATTTATCTTAATCTCAAATTCAGCCCACATCACAATAATTCATTACACATATTTCATAATATTCCATTATTCAACAATAATAGTCCTTTCCCATGCCCATTGTTATTCCCACCATTGTTTTCACAATGAAAATAATAGGGTCATTAAATAGACAAGTATCTCTACAATGAAACTACCAAAGTGAACCCTATAAACATCAATTTTTTTATAAGGTCAAAATTATTCCTAAGCTACATAAAAATATAATAACAACTATTTAAAATCCTAAAGAATCCATTGAAAAGATAAAAATGGATGAAGCACAATTGTAGGCTATCCTAGAGAAACATAAAGTAGCGGAATAAATAAGTGGTGTGACCTATCCTTCCACACCATTATCATCAACCATTTACACTACACCTATCTTTACCATCCCATCCTCAAAAATCATTCCACCTTGGACATCTCTTAAAATTCAATCCATTTCATCATCCACATGCACTAACTTTCTATTTCATGACCTCACTAGTCCCATTCTAGTATTAAAATATCAACCTCCCTGACGTCCTACCACAACCTCCATTTCCTTATCTATTGGACAAAAAGATTGCATTCAAATAATGGATATTTCCAAATTACAAAGATAAGACCCAATAATTATTGTAATCTAGAAGTCCCAATGAAATTTGAGCAAGCCATTAGATCAATGAAGAGGGTCATAAGAATAAAATTTACCCATGCCTCCCAAATAGTCATTTATGAGATTGAGAAGTAGCTTTTCACCTTGAAAAAAAAAGATAAAATAGACCAGTTTAGAGGGATGAATATGAAGAAGACCATGAATAAGTTATTTCTACCACAGGGGATGTGAATAGAAATGTTGTCCAAGGATTAAAGTAGAAGGTGTAAATATTAGAGACAAATGAAATATATAGTTCTTGAAATTTTAATAATTTATGTATTAAAGGCATTGTACTCCTTGTACAATTTATTTGTTAATATCATAGAGGTGAAAATTAAATTTCTTGTTTTGAGGAAAAAAATTAAATGATATCAAGATAAAACTATATAATTAGAATACATATTATCTACCCTCGCCAAAGCAATTAAACAGGGTTGATGTCTCATATAGAGTTTATTCCCTGAGTAGATATTAATTTAGTGTAGACTTGGGAAATTGACATGAAGACATCCATTCAAGTGTGGGATGATGAGATTCACATAATACATACTTTGGGATGATGAAAAAGTTGTAAACATATTTTGGGAATTATTCAAGGATGCTAAAATACACATAGTTTTGATGCCAAATGGGAAATTAGTTCTACACGCTCATTTTAATACATAATTAGTCCCATTCATGAATAATTTTGAATATACGGTAGCACATGCGAACCAATGAAGCATTAATGAACTGATTGACTCAGTCACTTATGTAAACAAGAGAGTAAAAAGAGACACAATAGTTAAGTAGATTTTCACAATCCATTAGAAAATCAAAATGCATTATTGAGAAAATTTTAAGTGATTTTTAGACTACCTATTGTAGATACAATTTGAGTGGACACATATTTTGAAGAAGAGTGGTTGTTTTTAGAATTCAACATGTAAGATTTAACTATAATTATATTGAATGTTATTTATCTTGTAACAATATAATTATAAGTGGAAATTTAATTTTAGTTATATAAATCTTGATACATTACATGTACTCTATTGTTATCATGAAATTTCCATAAAATGTATTATATATACTTTTTAATTCACCTCCCAAGGGAAAGAAGTGTTTTTAATATCAATGACATCTTTAGAATTCATAGGAAAGTTCTTCAATTTTCATTTCCCCCTCTTTTTCAAGTTTTATTAATGCATGAATGAATTCAATTAAGTTGACCAAGTTATGAGATTGATGTGCATTTTTTATTTTCAAAATTTATGTTCGATGAATAGATATTATAACTTTATATATATGTATACATATATATATATATATATATATATATATATATATGTATACATATATATATATATATATATATGTATATATATATATATATATATGTATGTATACATACATACATACATATATATATATATATATATATATATATATATATATATGTATATATATATATATATGTATATGTATATATATCTATCTATATATGTATATGTATATATATATATATGTATATGTATATATATATATATATGTATGTATATGTGTGTGTATATATATATATATATATATATATATATATATATATATATATATATATATATATATATATATATATATGTGTGTGTATATATATATATGTATGTGTGTGTGTGTATATATATATTATTTTGATTCATGATTGAATGTACACAACATAAATTAATTATGAATCAAATATCTTCCTAGGTCAATGTTACAAGATTTATCTACAAACAGTTCCTCTTAAACTCTTTATTTTGTCTATTTTATAATAATATATCACTAAATTAGGGTAGAAATTAGTTTCACTACCTGTTTAATCTCATTAAGTTAATTTTCTTAAAACATTTGATTTATGTTGACATAATACAATATCATTTTATGTCCTACTTAAAACCTCTTTTTCATTTTTAAATTAGATCCAAACCATTTTAGTATGGTATCGCATGTGAATAAGTCCATAATATGTTTATAAATGATTAGTTATCTATATAATAGATCAACCTATTATAAGTCCTCAAGGTAATAAATAGCCACCTTAATTTATAAACCACCACATAATTATTACTTTTTGTTGATAGACAATGATGGTTAAGTGGGTCCCTTGCCCTTTATTAAGATAACTAAAAATCCAAGATTACAAGGAAAAAATAGAAAACACTAAGAACCACCAAAAAAATAAAACATAGATTAAAATAAGCAAATAACACACCTAAAGGAGAACCAACACTAAAAATCTATCCAAAAAGCAACAAAGTCCACCCATACAAAATAGAGCTAGCCACAAGACCAAACTCGACTAAGGGCAACAAGAGCCCTCCTACCTCACCAAGAAAAGAAGGCCTCTAATGTCCATTGGGATCCACCATTTAGGGTAATTTAAGGCATATATTTGGAGTTGTTCAACCTCCATCCTCATGCTTCTATGTCTAGAGGATCCACAGTTTAGTTTAGAGAGTACCTAATCCTTCTTAGCCAAGGTGAAACATTATTCTGAGGTAATCCCTTCACTATGCTAAGAAGCAAAATATTTTGATGTTAGATGAGAATCATAGGGTGATTGAGACTTTGAAGTTTCCATATTCTCATAACCAGGTAAGGCTATATGAACTAGAGACTCCACCATTTGTTTCCCATATACAAACTTATCCAAAGACTCCAAGGCCATAGTGTCATCTAAAAAATTATGCAAAACCCTAAGCAAGTGTTGTTTGATATCAATCTAGGTGTTGACCATCTAATAATGCATATTTGAGTACGAGGGACACTTACCCCATAATCTTCCTACAAAAGAACAAATTTCTATGTCTAGAGTGAAATGATATAGGAAATCATTTGTGATACAAAACTCAACCAAATTATATGTCATTTTTATGGAAATATGACTCAAACACACCTCACTAATAGATCTCTAAACTAGGGGGACTCCTAGGTTCAACATCGATAATAACCTCATCCGCTACACCAACCTCAACATTCTTGAGAATACAATCTTTATTTTTAGGACCCTTTTAGGGATGAAGGAGGGAGAGGAGGCTTTCAACATTAATTACTACTTATTATTGGCTCAGGAATTAGAGAGATATTATATCATGAATAAATTTCTATACATAAAATTGATAATGTATTATTTTTTTTTAATATTTAAAATGAAGGTAAAAGTTTTATAAGATTTTATTAGTGGTTAGAGGATGTAACCAATTCTAGTGAACAAATTTTATTAAAATAGATTAATAAAAAATAAACAAAATACTTTAGATCAATAAAATAATCTAACAAACTCCCCCTTGATCCAAAGGGGTATAACAAATGAATGAACTATATAAATGACTTTGAAGTCATAAAAAAACTATCACAACTACAAGTGGTGCACTGTACCTATGACACTGACAAAAAATTGATGCCACTCTATAAATAAGATCATCCCTATAATTTGTGGAAAAAAATGGCTAATGAACATGATCAAGGCCTATTCATCCCCAGTGATCAACACACTGTACTATAGTAGAATATGATCAAGCATGTCTAACTATAACAACCCACATAAGAACCCATCCAAGTGATAAATCCATACTCTATATGGCACATCTTCCCAATTCCCAATAAACACTAATGGCCTTTTATCAACACTATTGGTACTAGCAACCCCTATCAACTCATACTATCATCGATGACTAATCAAATTCCAACCAATGCCTAAATCTTCTCTCCCTATCAGGTGAGGTGAGAATTCATGTATCAAGAAAAATAAAAATAACTAACTCTATCCACTCCATGTAATGAATATCAGATATAGAAATCCAAAAATAGAACTAAAAACAAGAACACAAGCCAAAATTTTCCATTCAAGCACTAACCCAAACAATGAGTGAATAGCTAACTAGAGAGGGAAATTGTCCTCTAGCCTCCAACGGATCCTCCAATTATCACTTATATGGTGTTAATTAAAAGGTTGTTTAGACATGTAATAAATGGTGTGTTTATTGATAACACAAGAAAGAGGTGGCATTGTGAGAATTTTCATGTCAAAGGTGTCAGTTTCCACCAAAAATTCACCTTTATACATCAATTTTAATACATTTGTTGTAAAACTCATATAAGGACACTTCAAATTGCAAAATTAACTATTTAAAAGTGTTTAAAATGTCCAAAAACCTATAAATCACCTAGTCATTTGACTATCTTAAAACAAAATAATTATTTGTCAAAAATTTATCTCAAGAAGTCATAAATACACCCTTATATCATCGATTTGATCCAAAAAAGTAATTGGAGGGGATTTGAAACCTAGACCTCCCCAACTTCCAAGGCCTTCACAAAATATTTTTCACCTATTTTCATAAATTCAATTATGAAATATATAAAGAATATCTCATATTTGAGCTTGCATTATTCTAATTGTCAAATGAATTCATTCATGTCAAATTAATTCACTTAAAAAAATTATTGCATGTAAAAAAATTTCACTATGGTGTTAGATTTTCTTGGGGTCAATAATATTTTTTATTTTTATTTCTTTGTTTGGCTATATTATATTCTCATATAGTCATACCACTATGTAGATTTATAATTTAATTTCTTGACACAAATGTATAAAGCTATCATTGTGCACAAATGTATATGATGGATTTCATTTTTAACATAGATGAATTAGTGCCACTGTTTAACTCAAGATTAAATATATAATATCTTTACTACTAATAAAAAATATTTATAAAGGTTTATCAACAATGGTGAATGGTGGAGTGGTGTTATTGGATAGATCCCATATCAGAAATGCACTATGAAATCTTTAGCAAAGATAGGAAGGTCATCATCTTGATGGATAAATTTATATTTCTGCATTATTATCATTGGCTAAATCAGTGGCTTATTGAATTTTATTTGACCTTTCCCTTTTTATAAAATCTCAAAACCCTCATATTATAGAGATTATGCTTGATGGATAATATTCAGTCCATGTCTACTTGATTTTGCTAAAGAGCTCAAATATGACCCATTTGTTGTATCTACTTTGGATGGGAGTGTCAAATCATTATTTCTATAGGATGAAGAAGATTTCTAATGTTTACATTAAAATAAAATGTTTGAATTATTATTGCACTATATAGAATGAAATCAAGTCACAACTTAAAAAATATATATATTAAAATTGAAATACTTTCCTTTACAACTTTTATATGAACTTCATGTTGATTATGACCTCTACTATGACCTTTTCATGGATCTTTCCCCCTCTCAAATTAACTTTAGCCACTATTGACTCTTTTAGCCACTAAAATGACTATACGACCTCCATGTTTCCTCAAACAAGTTCATAAATATCTGAAGATAAGTATTAGCCAGAACGTGCTACAAAAATATTTTCACCTCTTCATCCCTCCATTACCAAACTCTAATAGCATTGTTAGCTCATGAATCAAAGATATTTTACACCATGAATAAATTTTTCTACACAAAATTAATAATTTATTATTTTCAGTTAATATTTAAATTATATGTAAAAGATTTATAAACTTTTATGAGTGGTTATGAGATGTAACCAATTCCTATGAACCAAATTTATTAAAAAAAACTAACTAAATTTTTTTTAAAAAACTTTGGATAATTAAAATAATCCAACACTTATATAAATCATTTTATAAATGGAAAAAAATTAGAGAGTTTAGACAATCCAATAATTTGAAGCTCTCCTCCACTCCATCATCATTGAGGGGGAGAGATGGCTCTTCACATCTTACTACTAGCATCTCACATAGAATGACTTGTTTGAAACTTTTCTTGGTAGATAAGCCATTATGTACCTTACCTTACACCTCAGTAATGGAACTAGGCTAGAGAGCCTATTATAAATCCTTGTGCACCACTTTGAGGACCAAATAAGATCCTAACTATTTCCATCGATACTTTGCCTAAACTATCAAAGAGCCTTTCACTGGATTTGGTATTTGATAAAATTCTTCCCTAGATTGAAAACCAATATTGTATCCATCACCTTACCCATGGCACTAAGGTGTGTTCCTTCATCTATAATAACCATTGACTCCTTACCCACCTATGCACTTTCTCCTATTATAAGCCTTATTTCACACTCATAAGTTGTTTTGGGCTTTGTCATCAACTTGTTCTTCAAACAAGGGCTCCTAATCGATGCCTCCACCACCTCTTACACAACAAAGGTATATAAAACCTTAAAATTTAGAGACGGCATTCTATATTTAATACCCCTTTGTCAAAAAAATTAATCTACATATAAAGCTTAATGGGGGTGGGTATGGGTCTATAATGTCTTTTAAATGATCTATAACTGAATTGCCCCACTATGATCCATGTAGAACACATGGAGAAGTTCAACCCCCACCTCAAGGTATCCCCATGGCCACATCAGAGTGTAGGTGGTGTGAAAATTCCCTAATCCACACACTATGTGTAAATCAAGGATTGAACCTAAGATTCAGGTGACTTAAGTCATTACTCCCAACCACTCAACCTACCCTTTGGGGGATTTATAAAATATACATATGAAGCTTAATATGGGTGGGCCTAGGTCTATAATGTATTCCAAATGATCTATAGATGAATCAACCTACTATGATCAATGTAGAACACATAGAGAAGTTTGATTCTTACCTTTAGGTATCCTCAAGACCACTTAAGAGTTTAGGTGGTGTGAAAATGCTCCACTCTACACACCATGAGTAAATCAAGGATTGAACCTAAGACCTGGGTAACCTAAGTCATTTCTCCCATCCACTCAAGCTAAACCTTGGGGGATAAAATTCAATATACATTTGAATCTTAATGGGGGTGGTTTTGGGTCCATAACATCCACCAAATGATTTGTAGCTAGAATGGCCTACTATTATCTATGTGGAATACATGGATAAGTTTTACCCCTACCTCAATATGTCCCTAAGGCCATTTCAGAGTGTAGGTGGTGTGAAAATTCCACAATCCACACACCAAAGGTAAATAAAGGATTGAACCTAGAACCCAAGTGAGCTAAGTCATTTCTCCCATCCACTCAAGCTAACCCTTAGTGGTAAAACACTAATATATATCTAATGTTTAATGGGTTGGACTTAGGTTTATAATATCTACTAAACTATCTATAGCCAAATCACCTCATTGTGATTTATGTGGCATACATGGATAATTTATACCCCTACCTCAAGGTGTCCACACAGACACTTTAGAGTGTAGGTGGTGTGAAAATTCCCCACTCCACACACCACAAGTAAATTAAGGATTGAACCTGAGACCCAAGTGACTTAAGTCATTACTCCCAAACACTCAACCTAACCCTTGAGGGCATCTAATAATTATTACTAAACTAAATAACCAAAAATAAATCTTTGGCGTGGCTATTAATTGATACTAAAATGAGAATAATTTATCCCCTAAAGTTTTTGGATTGGGTCACAAACCTACATCAATAACATTATGCACATGTCTTTATTTTGAAATGAGTGATTCAAAATTTTCATCCTTGATAGAAAGAGGTGAGGGACATATAGTAGGAATGTGTTAGAGACTCGAACCATGATAGATAAGTAGTCCATAATTTTAGTCAAACTATGTGATTTAGAAGGGGAAAATTAAATATATTTAGGCATATGTGGGGCAATCTACATTTTTTTAGGAACAATTGGGATATTCTATAAATTATAAGATAAATTAGGTGGGTCATATCTATCATGTTTATTAAAATAATCATATTGAGAGATATTATATGACATTATTATATTAAAAATATGGAATTATATATTACATTGAGGTAAAAATGGATTATATTTGTGGCATGAATGTTTTTTATTTGACAAGGTAAAAACTAGGTTTCTTATGGATCTTGGAACCAATAAAGTGTAGTACAGAAAGTTTAAATAGGCCAAATCAAGGTTGAGTAACCAAAACAATAGAAAACTATATGACTAACGGAGAACTAAAAAAATAGTAAACCAAAAAGAGACTTAAGATAAAAGTCCCTTTCATGTGTCTTTAGCATCTTTAGGAATCTTTGTTAGGATTATCTATTTTACCTTAGAAACCTTTGCTTGAGTGTTATTTTAAGGCCTTCAGTAGCTTCATTAGGGAAGATCATATGGGGATGCTTTTTTCCTTTAACCTATAATGAAGATTGATTTTGTGGGACCCCCTTGGGGAAACCTAGAAGGGGGATCTTAAGACTTTAGGCAAATGAAAGGCAAGGGACTAGGTAGTTTGGGTAGACTAAATAAAATCCTAAACTATAGATTCAACCTATCTATGTAAAGAGTTCCAAACTTGAATTATCTTGGTAAGGACCATACTTGATTATTGAACCTTGGAGTTAAAATTATCTAGCTATAATTTATTCCTTTCCATCTCATTCATCTTAATGTCTTTCCCTTTTTGGGTGGTCTCCATAGGGGTACTCACTTTAAGAGAGATAGGCTAAGGGTTAGGGATAAACAATTTAAAGGGGAGGTCATTAGGAGGGGACTTGGATATGCTATCTTGGGAGATACAATTAGAGGGTTGGTGGGATCCTACAATGGGATCCTCCACTAGAGACTCTTCTTGGGAGTCTTCCTTAGAGGAGGATCCCCTAGGGGGAGCCTCTCCACCATGAAGGGATTGGCCATGCTTGACTAGGAGGAGAATCTTACATTGGTGGAGGATGGGATTAGATCTATTCACTTGATGTAATAAAATAGTGTTTTTGAAGGACATTAAAAAAATAAATATAGACTAATTTTATAGCTAATAAAATGCTTTAATACTAGAAAGTGGTGGTATAATATAAGAGTGTATTTACCTTTAAGCATCATGTAATGCATGACTTGAAGACAAATGTCAGGTTAGTAGTGCAAGAGATCAACCCATGGGAAGCCTTTGTTATCCATTTACACAAATTCATTCATCTTAAAAAACATTGCAACAACTCTTATTTTTTCATTTGGTCCTTGAATTCCTTGGTGCCTTCACATGACATAGTAGTCACTTCATTGATGTATTCCTCTGAAACATTGATTTTGATGCCATGAATTGTCACTTTTCACTTATTCCAAAATTCAATGAATTCATATGTAACCTCTATATTTTACTTTGTGACTCGCTCTATGAACTTAGTGTGTCCACATTTTAGCTTCTTCCAAAAAAATTATGGCCATAAACATCCTTGAAAGAGATGGGTTCCATTATTTCCTTGTCACCTCCCATAAAATTGGTGTATGCAGAGCCAAAGAGAGTAGGATTAAGTTTATAGATGGAGTGGATTTGAAAAATTCAAGTGTATTTTGGGAATCCAATATAAGACTTGATATAACAATTATATCCCCTCTTATAGGTATAATTGTGGATCAACCTAATTAAGATACACCCCTTCAAAATAAGATCATACACATGTGGAGAAATGATGTTTATCACATGAATATATACCTTCATCCCCTAAGGCATTAATAATTTTGATATGGATGTTTCTTGCATCGTGATAGTTAAAATGTCGAATTTAACTCCATTATTGGTGAAGAGGCTAGCCACCTTGTTTCTTTCCTTGTAGGTGTGGATAAGTTAAAATTGAGACATTCCCTTCAAGAGTTTCTTGGAATAATCAATGATGTATTTTATGGTGTGAGATGGGGTTGTTTTCCCCTCCATGGCATTTAGAATATTCAATGAATCACCCACCATAATGATCTTATTATGGTTAATTCTTGATGCCAATTGTATACCCCAAAGAGCCACCTTGGCCTCTGTTAGGTGGTTTGTTTGGGTTCTTATGAGATTTACATAAGCAATCAACATCTTCCCTTTTGAATTATTTTATAACTCCTCAACCAATTTCAAGACTCAAGATGCCTTTGGAGGTGCCATCAAAGTTTAGTTTCACCTAGGCTTTTGATGGAGCCTTTCATTTAGTGTACATGAAAATTAAATATTTTTTGAGGGATAACATAACAGTTGTGTAATATCCCAATTTTTGAATATTTTCAAGGAAAAGGTAGGGATAGGTTCTTTGTCTTTAGGGGGGAAAGTTTTCTAGTTTTCTGAAATGGTCTAGTAAAGGCAAGGGAAGATACCTTTTGGTTAGTATCTTTTGTTAAGGAAGAGTCTATCATTACAAATTTTATAAACACACTAGAACCAATGTGGGAGAGAAAGATTACAAAGGAAGAAAATGGAAGGGATATTCTAGGGTGATTTCAATTACATAATGAGGTCTAAGACATTGTTCAGTTTAACCTATGTTAGGTTAAGGTGATTAATCAACTAGTTGAATAGTGTTGAGTTGAAGGGACACTCAAGGAAAAGATGGTGAAGTGAATCTTTCATGCTCTAACAAATTGGGAACATATTGGGTACTAACATTCCTCTTTTATCTAGTTTTCCACCAATAAAATTTTATCCTATGACATAAGCCAAAAAAAATTAACTTTGGGAGTCAAATGCTTTACCTAAAAGTTTTTCAAAAATTCTATTCACTTTCCAAATTGAGGTTAGTGGCATGTCCTAAGGCTACTAAGTAGGAGTTGTTATCTTCTACCCAAAAAAATAAAGTAATCTTAATTATATATAGAGGGGGTGTCAACCTATCTTAATGACAAGTTAAGGGTTTGAATAGCCTAAGATTTGTTCAATGATGGATAATCACTAGGGAAGACTTTTCAGCACTTTGCTCCTTTTATTTACGAATAATATTTGATCTTGGATCCCCATATTTTTTTAAGATGTCTATACCACCCTCTTAAAATCCCTTGAGTGGATAGGGGGTGAGAGATATCCAAAAATCTTCCTAGAAATTAATTTTCTCACCATTTCCAATTTTCTATAAGATACCTTTCTTTAAGAGATATTTGCAGTTGGTTATGGCCTTCCAAAAGGTGGATATTTCAAAAGGGCCTTCTTCCCATATGAATTAATTATCTTTCACTCCTTTCAAGTATTTATATTGTATATTTATTTCCCACTCCCCATTTTCCTTCATTGCGTACCAACCCATTTTTACCGATAGGGATCTATTCATGGATTTGATGCTTCTTAGGCCAAAAATTCCATTAGTTTTTAAAAGATAAACATTTTCCCAAGTAATAAGGTTATATATAAATCTTTCTTTAGTACCCCTCCATAGGAAGTTTTTTTGAATTTGTTTAATTTTAGAGGATAATTTGGATGGAATTTTAAATACAGACATATGATAGATAGGAATGATTTGAATTGAGGCCTTGAAGAGCTAGTATTGCCCTTCCTTGGTAAGAAGGTGGCCCTTCCAACTTACTAGTTTTCTTTGAATATGATAAATTAAGGGGTTCTAAAGTTTAGATTCCATTTTTCCTAAAAATAGAGGGATGACTAAGTGGCTTGCTGAAAGATTTCCTGCTTGATAGTGTCATATTTTGGTGATTATTTTCTGTTGAAGGGGAGGAGTATTGATAAAGAACATGGAGCTATTTTTAAAGTTAATACACTAATTAGAAACTTTTTCATAATTAGTTAAGATTTATTTTAATTTCTTTGATTCCCCAATAGAAGCATCTCTTAAGATAATAGTGTCATCAACAAACTATTATGGGTGATAAGATCTATATTAAGGGCCATTCAGATACCCTTAATAATTCCCTGAGTGTAGGCCCTTATAAAGCTTCATCCTAGGGTTTCTGTTAAAATTATGAAGAGGTAGGGAGAGAAGGGGTCACCATGTCTTATTCCTCTTGAATTAGAAAAGAAACCTTTTAGAACACCATTTAAAATAATAATAAAAATTGGGGTGATAATACAATTCCATATAATTTTCTTGGTATCTTGATTCAACCCTAGATTTTCCAAAATCTACATAAGAAAATATCAAGAGACCTAGTCATAAGCTTTCAACATGTCCAACTTAAATATCATGCCCTACCTTTCAGATTTATAAATAGAATAAATAGATTCATGAGTTAGGAAAATGTCATCCATTTTTTGTCTATCTACCACAAAAGCCTCCTATTGCTCCCTAATGACTTTATAAAGTAAAGATTGCATGTGTTTTACCAAGATAGAGGAGTGGATTTTGTAAGTGGTGTTACAAAGGATAATGGGCTAAAAGTCTTGAATGCTAGTGGTGCCTTGTTTTTTTTGGAATTAGAATAAGGAAAGTATTGTTGATCTCCTTAAGAATATATTTTTAATGGAAAAATTCTCTAGAATCATATTTTTCCTCCATGTGGATAATGTCCCAAAAAATTTGGAAGAAAAAAGGTGGGAACCCATTGGGTCCCCGTGCCTTGAATCCTTCCATAGAGAAGACTGCACTTTTTATTTCCTCATTTGAGGGAATCTTGGTGAGGGAAGCATTATCTATAGCTATGAATATTTTATCAAAATTAGTGAGGGTAGAAGAGACAAGAAGGTCATCTAGTACTCTTTCATCTGAGAGTAAGTTCCTCAAAACATTTATAGTATAGTGGGAGATATCATCTTCATCTCTACTGATGGTCCAATCTTCCATTTGTAGTTGGGAAATTTTATTGATATTCCTACGCCTTAAGGCAGAATAGTGAAATAATTTTGTATTCTTGTTGGCTTCCTTTAGCCATAAGCATCTAGAATTTTGTTTTAAGAAGGCCTCCTCTTTTGCTTCTAGGTTATGAAAATGACACAGGAGATCTTTTTACTTTGAAACCATAAGCTCATTGTAATTACGATAGGCACTGAGATCTTCAATTAATAAAATTTATACTTCAAGAGACTTTTTTTGAAAGAAAATATCCTTGAATACTTCCTTTTCTATATTTTTAGCTTGGTTTTAAGAGAGTCGAGTTTTTTAAAGAGGATAAACATGGTGGAACCCAAGATGGGTTATTTTCACCAAACTTTTAGGGATTATGTGAGGTTGGGTTGATGAAGCCACATCTTTTCAAATATGAAGGGGTTACATTTGGGTTTAGAGATATTATTAGTGTAGATCACCAAGGGATTGTGATCAGACCCTATCCTTGATAAAGAAGAGATCCTACTAGAAAAATGTAAGTTCTAATTTAGTGATATCAAAAACCTATCTAGGTAGACTTGGATTAAATTTTTTCTCAATCTTATATTATACCACATAAATAGAATACCATTAAGGTCCACATCTACTAGGCCTACATTAGTGATGAAGTCATTAAAATCTAGCATGTTATCCATAAGGTCAATAAGGCCACATTTTTTTGCCTTGGAGTGAGGGGGTGTTGAAGTTGCCAGCAACAATCTAGTTCTAATTTACACAAGTCCTTCAAAATTATAATAAGGCTATTCACAAAAGATTCTTGTTAGGTTTGGAATTTGGAGTGTAAACATTGGTTAAAATCCATTTGTCCTTATTGTCAAGATCTACAAACAAAACCAAAAGCTAGTTGTTAGACTTGCATAAAAGGTCACCTCCTAAGACATCTAGGTTCCATAAGACTATCAAGCTACCTAAATCACCTATAAACTCTTAGGAGAGATCTTGGGTGTTATTATAGATTCTTACCATGCTAGATTTTAGGATAGAGGGGAACATTTTTGTTCCCTAAATGAGAAGAATCAAAGGATAGACCCTTTTATAGTATTACAAAGGGTCCTTTATTTCTTCAGGTTATTTAGGCCCCTTACATTCAATGAATGGACTTTCATTTATTATCATAGTAGATCTTAAGAGTTTGTTGAGAACCTTTAGTAATCTCTTTCAAAGTTTCTTGTAACAATCCTTGGGGATCTACCCATAGGTTTAGGATTAATACCAATATTGGCATTTTTCCTACCTCTTTTATTTTTTGATAAACAAACCCATCATCCAGGGGGAATTACTTGGAGGGAGAGAGAGATTCAAAACATTTCCTCCCATCTTTCCCAAGCTATAAATATTTTGAAAAGTGGGAGAGGGAGTGCCTTGGGGGGAAGGGGAGGGAGTTATCCAGGCTAGCAAAGAGAGGGCTCTTCCATGCAAGGGCTTGGGTAGACTCTAAAAGTGGGGAAATAATTTGTGGCATGAATGTTGTTCCTAATTTTTTTTCTATTTTATATATTTTATATTAATGGGAAATCATGGTATTATGTAAGCACACTGGATCTAAAATACTTTTGCAAGGGTTAATATGGATTTCAAATTTACACATTAACCTATTTTTAGGTTCCACATTGACATATAAAGTTAGTTTTTAGTTTTAAAAATGCATAAAAAATGTGTTAGGATTTCCACTTTTGTAAATGAACCAAGTTTAGTGATCCAAAAAATAACTATGTTGATATTAATAATAGTGTCACTAAGGTTTCTATATAACATAACATATCACACTTATTATCTAAATGGTAGTATTTTCACTCAATTTTTCACCCTTGGAGAGGTAGTTCAAGCCTTCTCTAAATTGAGTGGAATATGGTATTATTCATAGGCTTGTGGGTTTCCTATAGTAGGGGTAAACCTCTAGATTCAAGGGTTAGTTCCCTATATTTGTTTATTCAAGATCACCTATAATACTAGCTCATTTGGATGAAAAGGGAGAGATAAAACATAAATTAAACCTATCATAATGAGTTGATGCACCAATTTTAGCCTAACCATTGCCAATTAATTGTAATTACACTTAAAATAAAAGCCTAATCTACACATAACACTAATTCAAATCTACCTATTGCATTAGTATTTCTCGTGGAGGTTTATGAAGAAAGATTGAGTTAAGAAGAATAAACACAAGGTCATGAAATGACACAAGTGGAGAGAAAACTCACTAAACTCATGAAAACTTCATTGGAACACCTCAAGAGACCTGTAAAAGACTTTGAAAATTGAATATGAATGTAAACAAGGACAATATGCCAAGGAAGGAGATCTATCACTTATAAAAATCAATTAGTCTAACATACACATTGAACAGTCCATGGAAAAGGTAAAATATATTTTTATTTACTACTCAAAGGTTAGAAATGACAAGGCTTCACCATACTTAGGTGTTGGATGATTTACAAAGCCAAAAGTGGCTCAATATATATCATAAGTTAGAAAGAAAAGAAGAAGGGTGTAGGAGAGAGATGTTGTAGAAAAGGGTGCTCAAAGGTGTCTTAGTTATGGACTTATTACACTTAGGCATAACCATGGGGTATTCCTTCTACACTCAACATTTTACAATCAGTTATGTTGACATTAATTCACATAAGGAACATGCCTTATGCATTCACTCGAAGTGCAACTAAGAAGGAACTAGGGCCCATTTTGGCCTAATTGTGATATGGCACAAGTCATAAAATATAGGAATGATAAATTAAAAGAAGGCTTTACGTGGATTCATTATCACAATCGCTTCATGGACTAATTTTAATGGCCTATAGGCATAATCCTTCTGGTGGACTAGTTCTAGAGTCATAAGGACACAAGCCTTTGTTTAAACTCAACCTAGCATCATATAGTCTCTTAAAGTGTCAAAGGGATACTTTCACTTCTAATTAGTCATTCTATTTTCATGCTTATAGAAATGATATAAAGACTTGGTATATGGCTTATACTCATATTATCTATAGGTTTATGATGATGTCATCTACTATTTTTAGGGAAACTATTAATGATGTGAACCAGAAGCTTGATTGAACTTTAATTAGCTTAAATGAATTTAAATTATAACATTACATTCATTTTTCATTTCACTAGTAATTCAAAGGATGCATAAATTGGATAGAGTACCATTTAGAACAATAACCATTGTCATTAATCAAAGTTAAAATAGAGTATATAGTTCATAGTATTTAAAAATAGAGTAAATGATTTGTTCAAGATACTTAATGGCCCATAGGCTCACAAGTGAGCTTGGGAATATATAAATATAACATTAATAGTTTCCATATTACACCTAGATATAATGGTGGACATTATAGTATATATAAAGAATTTCCAAATTTATAAAGCTTTGCTACAATAATTTCAAATTTTTTAAATCACTGGTTTGAGCTCATTATATAGCCTTATAAGAACATATTTACCAAGGTGGAGTGGGTGCACTGGGTGCTGAGATAGAGACTTAGTCATCATTCCCATTGGCTCCATAATCTTATGAAGTTCACACTACAGTTTCCACTATCACCCAAACTAGAAGATGCCCCAAAAATCCTAGAATTGGTTAGCCACTTGCTAGTTGGTGACAATTATGTATTGATCCCTCTAACTGATGCCAAGATGCCAAAATATCGTCATCAACCAAAATTATGCCTTGTAATAAAGTGTATGTCATGTTGGAACCAATCCTATAATTACCTAAATAAGGGACCCAACATTACCCCATACAAAATTTAATCCATCTTTAGACTAGGATGCCAAGGTCTTTGGTGTGCAGAACTTGGGTGCACTCTCCTTAAGCTTGATGTTGAAGTATTCAAAGACATTTATATTGAGATTGATTTATTTATTGGTGATATATATTTTTGTGGAGGAATCACTAAGTTCAATCACATTAGCATTTTCTAACTCCTTTCAAAAGGCCTCTAGAATTACCTTAGACTTAGTCAAACTCCCATCTAGGATTGTTCTTTAGTCACATGAATTAGTCTGTAGAGTGAAAAAGAGTGATTTTAGGTTCTATTATTTCTCCATGATTTGATTATTTATAAAATTAATTCTCCCCATGATTTGTGTGTGCTCTAACATGCTTACTGAATACACCTATGCCATTATCTTCTCCTCCTTTACTTTGTTAAAGAGTGCATCTATGATTGAAGCTTAGTTGGAAAAGATCAAGAAGATGGCATTAAATGGATTTTCACCCTCCTATAGTTTCATAAAGAGGTATTCTAATTATTTAATATTATTAATGAGCTCCTTTTGTAACACAACATAATATTTCTCTTCTTGCATCGTCTTAGGTTTCATCCTTGAGAGCAACTGTTCTACTAACACACAGATCTTATCAACCTCAATGAGGTTTGAAGTATCAACACCAACTAGAAGGGATGGTTTCCCCATCTCTATGTGATGACATAGATGTTATAGTTTGAACTTAGCGGCCTTCACTTCCTCTTAGGCTTCTTTATGGAGATGTTTCTATTTTTTGCCCTGACATTATTGATAATGTTTTGTCACATAACCTCAATGCCCATCCTGATTAGCACATTTTTAGATCATACTAGATTCATGGTATGAGGGTTTATGAGGAGGGATTCATGGCCTTAGGTTATTTTGTGTCCAAAATGGTTATTCTAGGCACCTCAAAGTAAGGCTCATCCATGAATGATAAAACACAAATGCAAGTTATTCAAGCATCCTAGTTGTGGCAAATTAGGGGGCATGGTGTCAAACATGTAAAAGTATTCATCCTCCAATCCATTTTCACCCTATCTCTTATGCTTATTTATTATTCATCCTTCTTGATGATGGCCTCCTTTATTTGTTCTCCTTCCTCTTTATTGGCACCATTACTCTCTTTGCCACTTTCTTCAGAAGACTCTTCTGCTTATTCATTATGGGTTTCTTCCTTAGACTTTTTCCCTCCATATTCTTCTTCTTCCTAAGGATTCTTAATGTTTACCTCTAGGCTAATCCCATTTTTATTAGTGTTTCCTTGTTCCTATTAGGCTTCATCAACAGTCTTTATTTATTATTTTGAGGTGCCAATATTTCCTTTTTTTTCTTTAGGTTCCCCTTCACTACTCAAGTATGCCTCTTATGAAAATTATTTTTCCTTCCTATTAGGGGTATTGGGCACTTTCTTAGCTACTTCAATAGCTGGTCCCACATTTTTGAGAACCTTCTTGGTCTTTTTCTCTTCCTTAGCCTTTGCTTTTTCTTGAGCTAGTAAATTTTTTTCCTCAAGCACTAATGCTTTCTTAATATTTTCCTCACTCAAACCCATTTTCTTCCACATCATTATTTTCTCCTCTTCTTTCTATGGAGGTGGTGTGGATGATTCATCACTAGATGAGGAGATTTCCATCTCCTCTTCTTCAATCACAATATTTGTACCACTTTATAGGGTCTACTAAACATATTTTTCACTTGGTTCCTCTTCTTTGACCTACATGATGTAGGTCCCTATTCCTTCTTCCTTAGTCTCTTCCTCCATCCCTAATGTAGGGCTCTCTTCTTTTTATATTTCTGCTAGAGCTATTATAGGGAACACTACTATTCCCTTTATCTTCTTCTTCTTGTGCTATTGGAACACAACTATCTACTAAGAGTGGGTTGAATTAGTATATTTAATAACTTATTCATTTTTAAAAAATTTAATGTAGACTAAAAATATATGCAAATATCACATACACACAAATATGCATAACACTAGATATACCATGGAAAACCCAAAATGGGATAAATGACCATGATAATAGCTAATAGAATATACTTTTCTAATCCAACCTCATAATCAATAACCACACTAGTTATAATGTTTAAGGGAATCAACCCTAAAGAGACACCAATCCCTTGATTTAAGAACACCTACTCTGAGGAAGCACTGACTCCCTAATTGAGAACTAACTCAGCTTATCTGATGGCACCCACCAATTAAATATATATTCAAAATATAGAGCTACAACTCCAAATTATAATATTTATTCATAAATTAATCCAATTTAGTTCTATTTTATAAGTCTGGTCTGTAACTACTCATGCTCTACACATCTCTATCTTCTCTTCTCTTCCTCTCTACCTCTCTATCTTTATGTCTCTATATTTCTCTATTTTACACACTTCATTAATATATTATTATTTACCTCTCTCTCTCTCTCTCTCTCTCTAAATTTGACTCTATAAAATATAAACAACAACCTTTAATATATTTTATATGACATATATATCTTCTCTATGTTCATACTTGTTTGCTAACACATCACGCCAATTTTGGACTCAATTTAAATTTATTGAACAAGTTTCCCACATCTTGAACTCATGCCCAAACATCATGATTATTGGTTACATTACTATTTTTAGCTTATACTAGGCTCTTATTTGGATGAAAATGACATATTACACAAATTTGATCGATCACCATAATCTATTCCATTTAATGCGTCATAACTTATAGCTTACTTATATGTTCCTCTGTTTGACCATTGTGATAAACAAACCTTTGAATACTAATAATTGATTTTAAGTTTCAAATCATGATATAATGGTCCTCATTCAATTTTCTCAACTTTAAAATTCATTCATTAGATCAAGTTTTGATAGGCTCACACGCTCCATTGGATCCTTGTACACTTACAAGCTTTAACATTTCAAATTTAAAATGTATCCATTAGATATTTTAATTTGAGCTCCTACATGCCATTATTTATTAAAATTTTCATTAAATTTACCTCTGTCTAACATTAAACATCTATCTCTTAGTCTCATCTCATTATTTCCTAAGTCTTCAGAATGAGTATACTTTATCGATCTCATCAAAATAGCTCAGTCTTTAACTTTCCTATGTGTCATTAAGAATCGAGCACTTTATCTCATTAAGTTCACTCACTCCATTATATCTTAATTTCGTGATCACATGTTCACCATTTGATCTTATGACAAGCTCAAACTTTATCTCTAATAACTTCTCATAAATTTGACACTTGGCATCCTCACATTAATCCTTGACTAATTTATTTTAAACCATTTTGTATATTTATTTTGAAATCTCCATGATTTTAATATTTTTCACTAATGCATTTACTTGGAGGTGCCTTTATTAAATTGACTTTTGTATGCTTTGTTAGATCTTCAACATATGATTACGTGCTAACCATTGATTGAGCTAGGATAAATATTAAGTTGAGGACTTAGGAAATATTAATTATTAAAACATTGATTGAGCTGGTAATTGATAGGTTAAAAGGGCTAGTTTCACAATGATGAGGAAGACTTAAGTTATAACTTAAGTAATCAGCTCCCATCTATAGCTAGTCAACATAAAAATAGAACATGCCTATGAATGTCATGTCTTAAACCCTTAGGATTTAACTGAGAAACCCTATAATTTCTAAGAGAAAATATAAGTTGATTCTAAGCTCATTTATTCTCAACTAAACCTATAGACCATATATATATGGTGCACTCAAAAAATCCATAACAGATCTTTAATCAATTGCTCTTTAATTCTCTAGAAATGGTGTCTATAAAAACATGACAACTTTGCAATATGCATTTGTAAAACATGATCTTGTTTCTAATATCATGATAGTAATCTCCATTTGAAATCAATGACAATCATATTTCCAACAATCTCCCCCTTTTGCATTGATGGAAAACTAAATGATCTGATCTTATAATACTTGATCCTTTTTTGACATTGTTTGCATTGTCTTCTGATGAATTTAAGATAAAACTATTCATACCAAACTTTCTCCACCTTAGGCAATGGAACATTTACCTAAACTCAACTTGGACACATGTTTCACTCTTTCAATGTTTTATAGAGAGAATTTTCACTTTTTCTTCCCTTTTTAAATCAATGGCAAAGTGACTCTAACTTTCTCATAGTTTGTTCAAATTTTTCTCCCCCTTTATTAGATAAAGGAGTTTATCCAAGAATATGCAACCGTAAACTCATTATAAATTTACAAAATTATACATACTTGAGTTAGGTTTTCTCTCTTCTTCTAGGGATTAACAAATTTTCTATGATCTTCCCCTAGACTTATGCTATATCACTAGGATGTAGTGATGTGTGTAGGAGCCACCACTCCCAATTCTAGAAACATTCTTATATCTTCAAATCTGGCATTTGGAGTAAATGTTTCCTCAAAATCTATGCCTTCAACTTGTGCATATCCTTTGTACACCAATCTTTCCCTATTTATTATAATAGTTCCATCCTCATTGACCTTGTTTCTAAAGACCCATTTTCTACCTATTACAATCATATTTGAAGTTCTTGGAACTAATTCCCAAGTATTTTCTTTTCAATTTAGATTAGTTCTTCTTCCATTGATTTTATCCAATTCTCATCCTTGTTAGCTTCAACATAGCTCTTAGGATCAATTTTAGACATTAAAGAAAAATTTTCTTGCTCCTTACTCATTATAACTCTTCTCCTTGTCTAAACTCCATTATAATTGCCAATGATCTGCTCTATAAGATGATCCTTTTTAACAAATCTTGTAGGTGTCTTTTCATTTATTTCCTCAACCTCTTCATTAGCTTCTTCTTCTTCAAAATCATATTATTATTTATAGATTTCTCTATCAAGTTTAACATATTTCAATCCTTCTTCAACCTTGACATTGATTCTCTCTACATTCTTGTGTATCCCTTTGTTGTAACATATGTAGGATTTGCTTTGAGTGGAATAACCAAGAGAAATTCCTTCATCACATCTTGATTCAAAGATTCCCAAATTATCTTCTTTCTCTTGATGTAACATTTGCTTCTAAACACTCTAAAGTAATTAATAGAGGCATGTTTTCCATATCATAGTTCATAGGGAGTTTTGTCATTGTTTATCCTTAGTTAAACTTTGTCCAAGATATATACTACTATTTAGACTACTTCTCTCCAATATCAATTAGGTAACTTGGCATATTTTAACATTGTTTTGGCCATCTCCTTGACCTTCATGTTCTTTCTCTCAGCAACTCCATTCTATTGTGGAGTCCTTGGTATAGACTAATGCCTTTTGATTCCATGTTTCTCATAGTACTCTATGAAATCATTCGAGGTTAAATCTCTACCTCTATCAGATCTTAAGCATTTTACTTTCCCTCCAATCTCATTCTCTATCATGACTCTAAAGATCTTGAATATTTGAAATGCCTAAGACTTATCCTTCAAAAAGGTTACCCATGTCATTCTTGAGTAATCATATATAAATAACATGAAGTATCTCTTTCCTCTAGATCCTCTTGTCTTAGTAGGACCACAAAGATCAGTATGAACTAATTCTAGAGGCTTTGTAGTTACATACTCCTTTGTTTAGAATTTGACCCTTGTCTTATTGCCTTGTTGACATTTCTTACAAGTAGTGTTTGCAGGTTTGGTTATCTTAGGCGTGTTTCTAACACACTTATTTAAGCTCACTTTTACTAGGTTGTCAAAATTGACATGGCCCATTATTTTATGCCATAATCAACTCTCATCAATCTTTCCTATTAGGTAGTTATTACCATTAACTTCACTAAGATTATAGATATTGATTTTAGTTATCTTCCATTATGTAACTAATCTTTTATATCTCCTTATCTTACAGGCTTATGCATTAAATGTGACCTTATATCCATTTTCACACATTTGGATAACACTTAGCATATTATGCTTCAATCCTCCAACATAAAAGACATCATGTGTAGGTAGTTCTCAATTTATGTTCAAGGTTCGTTTACCTTAGATATTTATTGTAGTGTTGTCTCCCAGGCTAACAGATCCTTCCTTACATTTGCTTAGTTTAATGAAATTACTCTTGTCACCAATCATGTGTTTTGAGAAACCACTATCTATTACCCACAAATTTTACTCCTTGGCATAGAGATTAGTATGGGAAATCATAGATTGATCTTTCACTTTCTACACATCATTGGGTTTCTTATTTAACTTATTTTTTCCTTTTTCAAAGACTTGTGAACCTTTGTTCACACTGGGAGGCATGATTTTATTTTCAATCTATATTTTTGGTCTCACAGAGTTTGTTTTACATTGTTTAGCTATGTGACAAATATTAATACAATTATAGAATATTACATTTTTATCTAACAAGGGTAAAAATTAACTTATGCTTAGATTTTTTTCTCCTTTTATGTAAAACTCTACAATCACTAGCCCTATGACCAAAATGATTACTGGTATAACAATAACCATAGAAAACTAAGGAATACTTGGTCATAGCATTTCTTTGTGTAAGATGAGGAGCTCTTCTATTCTCTATCTTCTTCAAGTCTCTCACTCTTGTGTAACCATCTGCATCAGCTACCTTTATGTTCAACATCTTCTTTGAGTTTTCAAAAATTTGCTCATTACTTTTCTTCCTTTATTTATGATTATTTTCTCCTTAAAATTTATGAATAGGATATCCTTTTATTCAGCCACAAAGGCATAGTCATGATCATCATTAGAAATATAAGAATTATCTAATGAATCATTGTCTTCTTTTGTGTACAAGACTTTCTTGTTTTTGAAGAAGTTTTTATTCTTGAAATAAGGGGGGTTTCATATTTTTACTATCCTCTTATTACTTAGAGTTATCCTTTTTTTATAAAGGTAATTAACATCAAAATGTCTTACCTTACCATAGTTAAAGCATTTAAAGGGTAACTTACCTTTGTATTTTCTAGATCGTCTTTTTAATCTTCTGAAAAAGTTGTCTTCTTCTTCATTAGTCTCCTCAAATAT